>CAIGRB010033558.1:9844-50366 GCA_903798255.1 Fraxinus quadrangulata | reverse complement strand
GTTAGTTATTTTTGGGTTATCAGTTTTTTCAATTTATCCAAAGTGAATTTGAAATGAGTATGATTAGTGTGCTAAATTAATTTTTAGGTTTGCAGGCTAAGCATGATGATGCACAGATCTTCATTTTCTCAGGCTAGATACTCAAAAAACGTAGTGAAGAAATTTGTCCCGAAAAGTATCGAGGCAGTCAGGATTCCTATGGCCACGTCTTTAAAAATCTGTAGGGATGATTGGAGAAAGAACCTCGACCTAAGCTATCCAGGAACATGATAGCAGCTTGTTGTATTTGACTGTAAGCCATCCTAACATAGCTTTCAGAATTGGAATCTGTGCTCGATATCAGGCTAAACCAAAGGAGTCACACATAGCTGCTATTAAACAAGTCATTAGATATGTTAATAATACCCTTAGTTTTGGTTCATGGTATACTAAAGACTAATTCTTACTTTGCAGTATATACAAAAGCTTATTAGGCTGGAAACATAGATGACAGAAAGACTATGTCTAGAGGCTGTTTCTACATGAATAATAACTTGATCTCCTGGCTTAGTGAGAAACAAAAGCACATTTCCTTGTCTACTGCTGAAGCTGAGTACATTGCTGCCTGTAGTTGCTGTACATAGTTACTTTGGATGAAGCAAATGCTCAGTGACTATGGTATTGAGCAAGATTCTTTTACCATGTTCTGTGATAATATGGGTGCTAAACATATCTAAAAATCCTGTGCAGCATTCTAGGACTAAGCACATTGATATTTGACACTGTTTTATTAAAACTTTAGTTGAAAATAATATAATTGGGGATTTGTTTTCAAATGTCACCTGATGTACATTTTATTACAAATTTTTGCATGTAGTCATTGCAAGTGTCAATTCTGGTTAAGACATGATTCACTACTAATTATGCCTAAATGGTCCAATCATACATTCATGCTTTAATCTATTAAATTAATTTACTTGATTATGAGCAAACACCTGGCTGGAAATTTCATGTATGTCCCGATGATTTTGAACTGATTGTGAAATTTGTCCTAAAATACTTCAATTGATTGATTCTTAAAAAATTTATTATTTGCGTGTGATTGACATGAGTGGGCTCTTTCACAAATTTTCAATCAATAGGTCTAAATCTAGAAGTTAAATCTTGCCTATATAATTCGAGGAGTGGGTTAGTTTTGGAATTTATTCTTGGTGAGATATGGGAAGATTGATAAGCCTTAATCGATAATTGTGTTGCTTAAAATTGATTCATTGAAATATGGGAAGTCATAACACTAAAATTGGAAAGGTAAAGGGTTACTTTGAAAGTAAAGAGCTAGGCGTGCAAATAACCACCTAATTGCAGTTACTTTCTTGAAAAATTCCTCATGCACATTCATTTAGGCGATTACCTAGATGCTACTTATAGAAAGTTAATTTTTCGCTTTCAAATTCCAACCTAGGGCACAACCACGTTAAACTCACATTCTCTCTCTCATTTGATATCCATTGGTACTTGCTCTTCTCTGTGTTTTAGTATTTTTCCACAGACAAAAATGACCAAGACAGAGTATGACCAGCTAAGAAGGTTATTCCACTTTTGGAAGAAAACCTGTTAGATGGAGTTCACAACAGGGGTGCACTGCTACTGTTCCAGCCCAGCCTCCTACTAAACTCATTCCATTAAATCTTAATAAAGAAATTGCCATTTTTCTTTATCACCTAAATATTGTTGTCCTGTTGTTGAGAGCTCCGAGGAAAGCACTATTTCTCCTGCACCACGATGAACAACACATAGAAATGAGACGAGTAATTACCCTAGTCATTAGGTAGATTCCTAAAAATGCAGCAACTCTTCTAAAGGAGAAACAGACACTGAAGAGGTACAGTGAAGACATGAGCCAAGTAATTACCCAAAGGTCTAGGAGTACTAAAGAAAATTTGAAAACCATGCTATTTAGATTTAATGAGGACTAAAGGAAGAAAGAATTGTAATCAACCATTTTAAACTATTGCACATATCTTGAGAATTAAATAATATGATGAAGTGCCCCAGGGCACATCCGAGATGGCAAAGACAGTGCAAGACTGGGCTTGCAACCTCAGTGTGGGGAGTTCGAATCACGGAAAGAGCAGCCAAGTGTTGTAATACCCAAATCATGTGGTGGAGCAGCTTGGTGATGTAAATCTGGTGTAAGAGGGCTCCCTTAGGGCTAGGAGTATAAAGCTTCCATGGACCCTGGCTTGATTGGGCATAACCCGCGATTTACCTCCACCCAGAGTTGAGGCACCGATGATGGGTGGTCCAGTATATAGTTCGGCGTAAGCTGGGATTTCTGGGTATAAAAAAAACGATGAAGGAATGAAAAAGGAATAATCCAGAAAGGAGATCAGTTAGTTTTTTCCTAAAAATATGGATCTTATCTAGAATAATTTACAACAAATCTAGTGCTAACACTACACTCAAAAACTGTAAGAATGATGTTGCTGATGTGGTGCTCCAGCTGGTTCATTACATGGCTGATGATGTAGAGTTCCAGCTGGTAAGTGATTCAGTTTATTCTCAGCTGATGTGGATAAGGTGGTTAGGTTAGTTAATTCAGTTAACACCCTCACTCAAGCTGGGAGGTACTAGAGTAACTCCAAGCTTGTCCGTCAAATAAAGAAACCTTGAATGATTTAATCCCTTGGTTAACAGATCAGCAATCTGATCTAAAGTGGGAATATATTTAACTTTGGCAATGACTTTATTTCTGATGAAATGTACATCCAGTTCTATGTGCTTCATTCTGGTGTGATATACAGGGTTGGCAGCCAATGCTCCAGCACTCATATTGTCACACCAAATAATTGGAATTTCAGCTAGAGGTAGCTCCAGTTCCTGAAAAAGCGAGTGAACCCAAGCTATTTTAGAGGCAGTTGATGCGAGTGCCCTATACTCTGATTCAGTACTTGATCGTGCTACAACATGCTGCTTCTTGGAGAACCAGCATATCAAATTATCACCCAAATATACACAGTGCCAGTGGTTGATTTTCTATCATCAGGGCAAAAATCCCAATCTGCATCTGAGTATCCATTCAACGTGAGTCTGTCACTTCTTTGAATCCAAAGCCCGTGATTTATCATCCCTTTGAGGTATGTAAACACCTTCTTCAGTGCTTGCCAATGTGATGATGTTAGAGTTTGTAAGAATTGACTCAATTTATTCACAGCAAAGGTGATATCTAGCTTGGTATACTAGAGATATTGCAAGCCTCTCCTTCAGTTTTAGATATTGATTTGCCAGCAGGTATAGGTGTTTGCAAGGTTTTACACTTTGCAGTTCAAATTTCTCAAGTAAGTCTGAAATATACTTGGTTTGAGTGAGGTGAATTCCAGAGCTGTGCCATAATACCTCAATTCCAAAGAAGTGATGTAGCTTTCCCATGTCTTTCAATATAAATTTTTTGTTCAAATTGTCTACAAATTCCTGCAGCAGACCTTTGTCATTACCTTTAATCATAATATCATCTACATAGATGAGTGCAAAAATTATTTGATTTTCATTTTTTGAAGTAAAAGAGAGAGATGTCTGCCATTAACCGCTTAAATTTCCAGCTCAAGAAAGTAGTTTTTAGTTTCTCATTCCAGACTCTAGGTGCTTGTTTCAATCCATAAAGTGCCTTGTTCAATTTACAGACATGATTAGGCTTCAGTTTATCCACAAATCCCTCAGGCTAATTCATGAAAACTGTTTCTTCCAGTGCACCATTAACGAAGGCATTATTGATGTCTACCTACCTGATTATCCAATCCTTTGTGACTTCCAAAGTGAGAATTATTCTAAGGGTTGATGGCTTGATAACAGGACTAAACGTTTCACAAAAATCAATGCCGATGTTTGATGAAATCCTTTTGCCACTAATTTTGCCTTGAATCTTTGCATTGAGCCATCTGCATTTTGTTTGAGTTTAAAGACCCATTTATTTCTCACAATGTTGAATTTTGGTGAATGAGGGACAAGTTCCCAAGTTTTAGCCTTTGTTAAAGCCTTGAATTCTTCCTGTATTGCCTCCTTCCAATCATTGTTCATCATGGCTTCCGCTACACTTTGAGGTTCTGAGGGAATTTCAGTTATCTTTCCAAGATAAACCTTTGGTTTGAATACTCCAGCCTTTGCTCTAGTGATCATAGAATGTAGGTTTCCTGCTTTATGTTGAGGAACTTCTTCATCATTGCTATTATCTGGCTACAAAGGAGTTTCATTGATTTGAGACATGTTTGGTTCCACCACTCGAGGTTCTGTTCCATCATTCTCTTCAGAATCTCCAAATTCATCACCATGTAGTGCATTGTCATTTAAGTCAGAAGCTAAGTGATGTTCAGCTCGAGAAGCTTTAGGATAAATATTATCAGCAGGACCTGAGTTAGGTGTTGTTTTGTTTTGCTCAGAAGGAAAATGAAAATGAGAGACTATGGTTTCTGTCACAGTTGGTTCTGAATGAGTTTTGGTAGAAGTTGAAGACTCGAATGGGAACTCAGACTCATTAAATACAACATGCCTTGAAATGTACAACCTTTCAATAGGACTTAGGCATTTGTAACCTTTATGTGACTCACTGTAACCCAGAAAAGTGCACTAAGTAGAATGAAAGCTAAATTTATGGTTTTGATAGGGTCTAAGACAGGGGTAATAGGCACACCCAAACACCTTTAAGGTCTGATAGTCAGGTTCCTTGTTGTATAACGTTTGATAATGTGATTTTTGTTGAAGAGTAGGTATTGGCAGTCTATTTATAAGGTAGGGAGCAGTTTGAAATGCTTCCCACCAGTACTTTAAAGGTAATTTCGCTTGGGCTAAAATTGTTAAGCCTGCTTCTATTACATGCCTATGTTTTCTTTCTACCGTGCCATTTTGAGCTGAAGTGCATGGACATGGATGCCTGAACTCTATTCATTCTTGGTTTAAGAATTTAGAAAAGGACCTATACTCACCACCCCAATCTGCCTGCAAAGTTTTTATCCTACAATTTAGTTTGTTTTCAACTAGTTTTTTGAATTGAATGAACACATTCAAGGCTTCAGATTTCTGTTTTAAGGGATAGAACCAAGTGAACCTGCTAAAATAATCAAAAAAAGATATGTAGTATTTGAACCCTGAGGTGGAAAGGATAGGAGCCTGTCCCCATATATCAGTAAAGATCAGTTCTAAAGGGGCATTAGCTTATGATACAAATAAGTGGAAAGGCAGTAAGTGAGATTTCCCAAGTTAGCAAGCATTGCAAAATGGTCTGATATCATTCTCTTTAACTTTGACATCACAGAATTTAAGCACTTGGTTTAACACTTGGCTAGATGGATGACCAAGTCTCTTGTGCCATACATCACTTGTGGAATCTAAAAATTCATGACTGGAGACAACAGGAGATATGCTACAAAAGGATTTATTATTGATGACTGACTCTTGAGAGAAATTCTTGATGGTTTGATGAGGAAGGTCCAGCTGATATAACCCCGCCTTAAGCTTTCCTTGCATTATCAAACCCTTCATTGACTTGTCCTTGACAAAATAGTAATCAGGATAAAATTCCATGTAAACATCATTATCAGAAGTTAACTTAGAAATGCTGATAAGGTTCTTTTTAATTTCGGGCACATGAAGGAACTTGTTTAGAACCGGAGTTTTGTTATTTAAGACTAGAATGTATGTAGTGCCAAAGTGAGAGATGTGCAACTTACTTCCATCTCCTATCATGATTTTCTCCTTACCAGCATATTCATTGGCAGTAGTGAGGTTTCCTTTATCTAAAGTGATGTGACTACTAGCTCCAGTATCTGCATACCGTGCTGAATCATTGACTATGCTGGGGCCTGCGATAAGAGCTGCAGGTGGGTTGTTATAGCTAATCCTTTGATTTGGTGGAGTCCCAATATACCTATCATCGTATCTGAAATTGCATATGTTACCTTTGTGGCCAATTTTCCTATAGACTTGACAGATTGGTCTGTCATTGGAACCATATAGATTGCCTTCTATATTTCTTCCCTTTCTCCCATCTCTAAAATTGCTAAAGTTGGTGAATCTACCATCAAAATTAGGTTTGTAGGATCTGGTGCCATAATGATTTGAGCCAGATCTTTGGGAAAAGTTGGCTGAGGTTTGGTTAATATTAATATCAGCTATGTCATCTCTCAAGGAGTTAAGGTCTTCCAACCTTCTTTCATATGTCATAAGTGTTGATTGAAGTTCACTCCAAGATATATAGTCTCTGCTGTTGATTTGAACTACAATGGGGGTATAATCCTCATCTAATCCAGCCAAAATTTTAGTGACTAGGTCTGTATGAAACACATTATTTCCAGCAATTTCAAGGTTATTAGCAAGTTGCTTAACCTTGTTTAAGTATTGATCGATGTTCATAGTTCCCTTCCTTGCCTTTTGTAGTTCACCAATGATGAAGGTGATTCTAGATCTATTTTGTACTCTATAACTCTCTTCAATTGCTTTCCATAGCTCCTTTATGTTTGTTGCACCCATAACTCTCATTGCAATGTCTGGGGGTCATCGAAGTATAGAGCCAGCCCATAAGTAACTGGTCTTGCAATGTTTGGGGGTCATCGAAGTATAGAGCCAGCCCATAAGTAACTGGTCTGTTGACATCCACTGGCCAAAATTAAGATTCTTGACCATCTCAATGCTGGTTCCAGCTTCGCCTGTGACTTGGCTGCCAATGAACTCTTGGGGACACATCTTTGTCCCTGAGATATACCCTTCAAGATTGTGTCCTCGTATAATTGGTAAAATCATGTTTTTCCATAGTAGGAAGTTGTTTTTGTCCAGCTTGATTGAAACAACTTGAGTAAGATTAACTCCAAACGGTGAGGTGCAGTTATTTCCCATCAAATGAGTGGTTGTGCTACTGGAATTTGAAGCTGGTGCAGGGACTGTATCAATATTTTGGGGGGTATTGATGTTGCTGGCATTTTCCATAATCAGGCTCTTATACCAAGTTAGATTTAATGAAGACTCAAGGAAGAAAGAATTGTAATCAACCGTTTTAAACTATTGCACATATCTTGAGAATTAAATAATACAATAAAGGAATGAAAAATGAATAATCTAGAAAGGACAGCAGTTAATTTGTTCCTAAAAATATGGATCTTGTCTAGAATAATTTACAACAAATCTAGTGCTAACACTACACTAAAAAACTATGAGAATGATGCTACTGATGTGGTGCTCCAGCTAGTTCATTACATGGCTGATGATGTAGAGTTCCAATTGGTAAGTGACTCAATTTATTCTCAGCTGATGTGGACAAGTTGGTTAGGTTAGTTAATTCAGTTAACACTGTTAAGAAGGAAGATATCCTTGACTCCGTGAAGGAGGCTCCAAAAGGCACTGAACATTCTGTTGATGAAACCTAGAGATTTAGTTCATAGTTTGAGCCCTCTGCTAAAGACGGTGGTGAGTCCTCTGAGTCCAGCTACTAAGTCAACACCATTTACTCTTGGTGGCACTTATAGAAATCTGGAAAGTCCTACTTTAGACCCAGGTCTTTTCATATTTGATATCCTCACTCGAGGTAGACATATCATTACACCTTTTAATTACTGCTTCCTTACTTCCTTACTGTAGAGAATGAAACTTTGTTTGTGCCATTTAGTATTCACCACAAGATGATTGAGGAATTTAAGGTTGTCTTGGAGGATTTCGTAATGGTGGGATTAGATGAAATCATTGGATTTCGTAAGTAGAGAAACTATTAACCTTTGAAGGAAATTTCAATGAAATCTTGGTAAAAGAATTGTTTGCAAACATCTCCAAAACCATTGGTAAAACTGGAAATCCATTTCGGTGGAGAACCTACATCAGGAAAAGGTTAACGACATCTAGCCCCTTCACCCTGAGGGATTGGTTGGGTATGGATAAAGTATCTAAGGGTAGTGATAAGGAGCTGACCAATGATGGCGTGGCAATGGAATTAATTGGGAAAAACTAACCTGATAAATTTGAATATTGCCTACTAGGGGTGAACGCGATTCAATTTGGGCGATTCGTGCTATATTTTCAACTCAAACCATTTCATACGGTTTGGAATTTTTTCAAACCAAACTAAACCAAACCATAAATTACGAGTTGGTCAGTTTTAATCCACGGTTTACCTATCGACATTATGATAATAAATTTAAAATAAGTTAATACATAAGTTTAAACGAGAACTAATAATGATAAATGTTATATTACATTCATCTTTCCCACCCGTGAATAAATTATTTTCAAAATTGGTTGCTAAAAGATGTTAATAGAACCAATATATCTTTCTTCCTTTTTATTTACCTTTTCTTGTTTACCTTTCATATTGTCATATAGTGGTTGATAAAGATAGAATCACATTCTACTATAATAATTTGGTTAAAACTTCTTTCATCTTATAGTGAGATAAAAAATAAGGACTAAATATGATATGTTTAAATGTACAAAGAATGATAGAGTTCAGGTTTATTGAAAATTGACAAATTTTATTCTCTAACGATTTTAAGAAAGTAGAATGTAGTAGTAGTAGTTAGGAAATTTTAACATTTTCACACAATCAATACGATCTATCCTTTGTTTTTTTCTAAACTACAAACAATTAATCACATATGCACACAAACAGTCTTTTTCTTTTATCCAAATCACAACTCTCAAGTGTATAATAAGTTCAAAAACAACAAATGAAAGAAAGAACAATGAAAAAATGACTTGAATAGAAATCCAAGACTTATCAAAAGAGAAGAGAGAAAGACATAATTCGGGTAGAATTTAGTAGACTAACAAGCAAAAGGCAATTTGCGATTGGGAATATCATTTTGTTCTTCAGTGGCAGGCAAACATCAAATGTTTGAGAAATGAGAGTTTAGGTTAGGGCTTCTGAAATGGTGGGCATGATTTGCTGTTGTAGTTTTGTTGAATTATGATTTGAACTGTTGAAAATAAATGTTTTTTTTTTAATTTCATATGATTTGTGATTAATTTTAGTTTAGATTAGATATCGGGTCAGGACGTGTGTTGTGGACTTATAAAACTATCGGCCAATAATGATAAACTTAATTTACTTTATATGATTATAGGCCAATAATGATAAACTTAATTTACTTTATATGATCTATCCTTTGTTTTTTTCTAAACTACAAACAATTAATCACATATGCACACAAACAGTCTTTTTCTTTTATCCAAATCACAACTCTCAAGTGTATAATAAGTTCAAAAACAACAAATGAAAGAAAGAACAATGAAAAAATGACTTGAATAGAAATCCAAGACTTATCAAAAGAGAAGAGAGAAAGACATAATTCGGGTAGAATTTAGCAGACTAACAAGCAAAAGGCGATTTGCGATTGGGAATATCATTTTGTTCTTCAGTGGCAGGCAAACATCAAATGTTTGAGAAATGAGAGTTTAGGTTAGGGCTTCTGAAATTGTGGGCATGATTTGCTGTTGTAGTTTTGTTGAATTATGATTTGAACTGTTGAAAATAAATGTTTTTTTTTTATTTCATATGATTTGTGATTAATTTTAGTTTAGATTAGATATCGGGTCAGGACGTGTGTTGTGGACTTATAAAACTATCGGCCAATAATGATAAACTTAATTTACTTTATATGATTATAGGCCAATAATGATAAACTTAATTTACTTTATATGATTAATTCAATGGGTTAGTTGTAATTTGCATTGCTAAATTGGTATTTTTCCTAAGAAGTGAAAACTTTAAAATTTGTAAGTTAATAAAATTAAGTTTTTAATTAAAAATTTTAAAAATAATTGAGTTCGATTTTATGCGGTTTTTGAAAATTAAAACCTAAACCAAACCATTTTGAAACTATTTGATTTGGTTTGAGGAAAAAAACCGCGTAGACCCGAACCAACGGTATCGGTTCGATTTACAGTTTCACAATTTTTTTGTGCAGCCCTATTGCCTACCTCCAAATTGACCCCCAAATATAAAATTCTTTTCAAAATTCTGATTCACAGCCTGAACCCTCTCACTCATTGCTCTGATTTGTCTCATGAGCGTGCAATGATCCTGTTCAAGCTGGGGACTGAGGATGGAGTGAACTTGATCAAATTGATCTTTAACAGAATTGTCTACAAGGCCAAGGAGATCCAAGCAATACAAACTCCCTTACCTTATTTTGATTAACCACATTTTATTAGACTTAGGGATACTAGCTCTACTCTCTGTTAGATACTTCACATCCATCCCATCCTGGGTATAACTGAATTGGTAACTTGGACAGCATTCCTACTCCAGGTCCGAGAGTTCCTAAACATGTGCCATCAACTAATAACTCTGACTAGTTGGACTCACTGAAGAATCAGCTGAGGGTGATTAAAGAACGGGTTGGTGAAATCTTCCTTACAACCCAAATGTGTATTGATGATTTTAAGATGATTCACAAAGCACTTGAACAACTTGCATATCTGGCAGGTGGATAGATTAAGGAGGGTTTTTTAGTAAAGACATCGACACATCCTTAATGAATTTTTAGGGTCTACAAAGGTTGATGAGGGTTAGGGTTTTCCAACCATTCATGTATTATAAAAATGGCCAGTATAAAGGGAAGGAGGGGAACATAAATCTATACTCCTAAAAGCAACATAGCATCAAATGTGAAATAATAAGGAAAGTAATAAATGAGAAAGCACTACTTCCCTGTACAATGAAATCAATGCAATAAATGAAAACAAAACTATAAACGTCTAAAAGGTGGGCAACCCATATTTCTCAATCTGCACAAGTTCCCTAATAGTGTGAAGAAGGTCAAGAGGTTCATATTCTTGGTAGTAGTACTTGTCACAACCCTCAGATGCTAATGAATCTAGGACCTAGTTTTCCTCTCAGAAGATGTGGAAAATAATGTCTCGATTAAAAGAGATGATGTGTTTGATCAATCAAAAATGCCCTATATTGCCCATGGTACTCCATCATTAATGATGCAATGAATTTCCGTAGTTGAGTTTGCCTCAATCCATATATCTGAGCTACCAAATCCTCTGGCAAGTAGAATCATGTTCAACATAACCTTGACCTCAACTCCCAAAATAAGACTGGACCATAAGATGAGGAAAATGTACTGATGCAGCATCTTGTCTGGCCTCGAATGATATCCAACACTAGCAAACCCATCATTGATACAACCATCAGTATTGATCTTATAATATCCCACTAGTGGAATACGTCACATAACCAAAACAAGTGGTGATAGAGAGCAAGGGTCATAGAAATAATGAATAGGGGCGCAAGAGCCAAGTCCCCTCTCCAGTATATAAGCTGAAACTGATGACTCGTTTAAATGAAAGAGATCATTTGATGTACTTTCCAGATGATCCGATTAGGAACCATGTGGATCTTCCTATGCTTTGCATCATTCAACTCAATCTATAAAAACTAGAATATTAATAGAGGAATGATAGTACGAATGTGTCCACAACGTATATATTATCCCGAATAGAGCCATCTCTAGTACCTATGTCTAACTTCCTCACCCGAACTCATAGTTATCTGAAAGATATCATCGAAATGCTGCCATACCTGGTCAGAAATAGTACTGCCTATGAAAACATGACTGATGGTCTCTATCTCTAAATAACACTATCGCGAAAAGCTAAGTAGTAGTTCGTCCTTCTCTGTATGATCATGTCCATTGGAATCAGATCCCACTACAGTCTCCAAGATAGGAAAAAGACAATAGCAGGTAGCATGGTAATCTATAGTAATCGGTATGAGTCCCGAGACGAACTAACTGCCATGCCGACTTGGTAGTAAAGCTACCATCAGATATGTTTGTCCAATCAATATTATATGGGGCATGAATACATAATAGCCTCGATCTGCTCCACCATGAATGGTGGAAGAGCTTGCAATAATCGTTCAAGGTCCTACCAAGTACTGTTAAAGAAATCTCGTACCTTCTTAGATGTATGCAGTCTGTATAAGAAAATGGACACCAAATATTTTCGCCCATCCAACAATCATGCTAGAAGAACATCTGGCCGGAACCAAGGTGCCACGCAATGTGTTGTTCAGTTTGTAGACCAATGAGCTTTAGCCTCTTCCAGACCATGGAGGCTGAATGGGAAACTGCTTCATACTGCTGTTATTGAAGAATGTATTCACATACCGTATTTACCCAGTAAAAATTTGGTCCAAAGCAATCTCTATGGTCGATACAACCACCAGAGCTTCATGGACAAGGTATCCACCATATCTCCTAAAGCCTAGGCCACCCTCATCAATAGGAAAGAAAATCCCTTTCCACCCTCTCCATTGTAAGCGGCAAGCTTGATCCTTAGAGTCCCATAGGAAATGCACAAAAATTCTATCCAGTTTCTTCAGTATGGCTTTGGGATCACCCAGTTTGAGTGCTCGTGAGGATGAAAAGAAACCACAGGGACTGCCATTCAGGAGTATTGAGAAGTGACATTCCAAGATGTACCGTATGATCTTATCAATCCAAATATAATCAAAATGAAATGTCTCCAATACAGAGTAAGTGACGCTACAGTCCTTTCGATCATTTTCTTTAGCCATGTCTAGCTTTAACATAGTGTTACCACCTCTCACTTTATTGTTCAAAGTGTAGAAAAGTTGATGAGCCAATAAGACGTTATCCTCAATCAAGAACCCAAGGAAGAAACCACTCTACTGAGGAGAAATAATGTGTTACAGCATTGAACTCAATCGAGTAATCAACAGTTTAGTGATGAGCTTATTGAACACTGTACATAAAATGATAGGTTTGAAAAATGTCCACTTGTATACACCCTCTCTCTTAAGGAGCAGAACAATAGAGGTAGCAACAAATCCAAGGGGTAGATGATCACCGTCAAAGAAATCCAAGACTACCATATAAATATTATCCTTAATGATATCCCATTAATGCTGGAGGAACAGGGATGAAAAACTATCTGGGCTTGCAACACTGTCAGTGTCTATACTAAAAACCACCTCCCATACCTCATAAATCAATTGGGGGCAGTTGAGTGCCATATTATCTACATTTGTCACTAGCATGGGAATGAGGTCTGGATGGATGGGATCCAAGGTTGTGGAGGAGCAAATAGGATATCCTAATAGAATGAAATAGTCGAGGTCTAAGAGTACCTATAACTTTTCCTACCTATGTCTTGATGGACTTGATATGTGACCTGAAAGTATTGAGTGTTGTAGTCTCTTTCACATACCCAACGTGAGCAGGGCATGGCGCAGTAAGTTATGATGCTCTGGTATAATGTCTATATCATACTTAATCTCAACCTCATCGACCCTATCCTCAGCATCCCTTACCCGTTGAAAATTATCACCAAATATATATCCATTCTACCAGTATAGTCATTGTTTCAATGCGAAGAATTTCTCGAAAGAACAGGTAACCCCGTAAGATAATTAGGGAGCAATCACTTCTAAGAGAAGAAGGTCGAGAAGTCATGATATTTGGTCTATATGTTGTGTAATCGAAAAGTATGGGCCTTAAATCATCAAAAGTCCACTAAAGTAGCAATGACGAGTGATCAGATGAAGTTCGATTCAAGTGCCTCACTATAAGCTGTTAATAGAATACTGCAATTGTGGAATTAATGAGTACCATGTCAAATCTCTTTCTGATCCGACCATTAGTCCAAGTATACCTATTCCCGAGGAAACCAGCATTCTTCAAACTACAATCTAACATCATATCAGACAAGGTGGTAATACATTGATCACAAGTATTGTGACCGGTGCATTCACCATCATGTGCAATAATGTTAAAGTTTTCATTAACTAGCCAAGGATGATCCATATCGAAGAAGATATGGTAAAGACCAATCCACAAGTTTTTCCTAACAGCAGCATCATGTAAATCATAGATATGAATCAAATAGATGGGACGTGCTAGTCTAGGATCCTTAACTCTAATGTAAATGAAGTAGAGATGATCATCAATAATAGTAACAATAGTCCCCACATTCTAGAAAACTTAGATCTTATTCGACTCATTCTGGACTCTCGTGTTGAAGCACAGATATCGTCGAATAAATTTTATGGGTGCGATCCTGAAGAACAGTAATATCCGTACCAACTCCCCATATCCACCAGATCTTATTCGACTCATTCTGGACTCTCGTGTTGAAGCACAGATATCGTCGAATAAATGCAAATCTATGATGAAGAACAAAGGGCTCCAAAATGACTAAAAGATAAACCTGGTGAAGTTGAAAAAGTTTCTTTTGATTGTTTTCAAGTAGCTATGCTAGCTACACCATCATATCCCATATGATGGCACTCATAGGGATGGAAAATGTAAGGAAGTACTCTGTGATTGACTCCTAGTAACTCTCCTACTTGGGAATGGGGTGACAATAGCTCATGTGTGCTTCTTCCATGTAATTGGGATGAAACCGTCATCATCTATCCTTTTATCCATACCAACCAATTTATTTGAAGAAGATATGTAAAAGGGTCTCTACCGGTGGACCTCAATCTATGGTAAACCTTTTACATTTGTCTACGCTGAATGTAGATAATGAATAGATGTCTATATTCTACTGACAAATGGAAGAATAAGTAGTAGAAGGTGCATGGATCCTACCTAGAGTTGGGCATGGAATGTGATCAACCTCGTAACTATGTCCTCTGAGCAATTAGGTATTTGTGGCCTCTGCAAGATCTCATCCAATATAGGATCATAATATAGAGTAATAGACATGATAGGTGCCTCTGGAGGGGCCTGAGTATGTGGAGCTACAATATATATATATATATATCCTCTGAGTCAATTGGTAAATGTGACCCCTAACACATATCATCCACGAGTGGATTAAAATAAGAAGTATAGGAAGGTCTGGTAGCCTAAGGTAGAGCTAAAACAATAGCAACTGAAGTGTAAGCAGGAGGTAATACTGAAGTACTCTGGGGAGCCACTGTACTAAAAATTGGTAGAGCTGTAACAATGGGAGGACCCACTTATGGAGCAACTGCTGAGTCCAAGAGTGTGTACTAGCAACATTAAGATGATAGAATGAAGCTAAAGGAGCTACGGTAGACATAGAAGACTAAATCTAAACTTCAGAAGTGCTAGTAGCATGCTGTCTCCTTTGGTCTCTGCGAACTGGAATATATCTCTTAGGATGCTCAAAAATTATCTCATTTCCCTTACCCTTGTCCTTGACTAGATCCGTAGTACGCCTAGGAACAAGATCAATAGCTAAAACAACTGGTGCAGAAGGTGATGGTACAGGATGTAAACCAAATGAACAATGCTCCTCACTATGTCCAAAATGCATGCACCTGAAACAATAGTCCGACTTCTTATCTTATGAAATTGTCTGCCAGTATCCATTATGCTTTTCTCTTTCAATCTAAATACTACACGGGTGTTTATACTCCAAATCAACCTCAATGCAAACTCACTCGGCTGGCGTAGATCAAATGTCGTCTCATGAATACAATTTGGTACTCAAATTACCTTTGCTAAGGTAAATAAACTATTTCTAGCACGAAAGTGAATAGTCAGTAGTGGAAATGAAGTCGAGACTGGGGCAATAGAGGTCTCGTACTGTGGTTTGAAACTAGGTGTCCATTTGAAAACTCTCATGAAGCACCTATCAATATACCAGCAGGTTTGATGAATAACCGTGAGTAGTCATCCTCATGTGCAAAGTGTATCAGAATATGGTTTGCATCAATAAGACCAATCATATAATTACCATGAAAACCAAATTTCTGAAAGTTATTCCGTACCTTGATCACGGAAGGTTTGTCGTGTGAAAATTTGCCTACAAGTGTAAACTTGTCTGGCTCTAAAAGAAACTCCTTCTCCTCCTCGGTAAATGAGATGGCAGGTTCACCGATGTGCATGAAAGTTTCTTTGGAGACGAACATGTGATCAGTGGAGTTGTCAAGGCCTAATGAACATGTGAAAAAGACTTTCTCTAGCTCTGTTCGGCCTAAAAGATAACGAGTTTACCAAAAAGGACAAACCATATGATTTCTTACCTTCAGCATATGCGGGACGATCATCTGGAGGTAAAGTAGCCTGTGCCGATGGTACCGTATATGACGACTCGAATCCTTGACTATTCGAGTGTCACTAAATAAAATTCAAAATTTTCTTTTTTTTCATAGGGACTTAAATAGTATTAAGAAACAATTTTAACTTCAATAATTATTTGTGAAATCTCAAGATTAAAGAATAATGCATCGACATAAAACATAGCCTAAATAATGTCTTAAAAAATGAAACTTAAAAGTTGGGTTTCAAACACAAATTAATTTATTAATCCTAGCCCGTTGCCATCTCCATGTTGACTGCCTAGTACCATCAATCGCCCGAAAGGGAAAAAATATCATAGAAGTATGCATGAATTATTATCGTATTTAACTTAAAGACGCATAATAATCATAATCAACATAATGGAGACACAAGAATTTTACCGAACATAAGTGGTAAGAATTCTTATGTGCAGTGCTACTAAACTCTGATCTCTTTAACATAATATAATCATATTGTACTATATGGGACTCATAATAATTTTCTTGAAACAAAATAATAATTCAAACATAGGTAGCGTACTTACTATGAAATTTAAAAGAAAGAGTAATGGAGATGAATAAAATTGATTGATCAATCTTACAATTTCTACCTCGACTATGTGTGTGTTTATGTGTATATTATTTGGACTGAAAAAAATAATAGTGAGTGGTAGCATGTGAATGTGAATGAGAGGCTTAAACAGGATAAGACTAGGCATACATCATTAAGGAAAAATCCATGATGGTGGAAATGCTATTAATTCTAACATTGAAAATTGTTCATTGAAATTTGCGAAATGAGCAAGAATCTCTCCCTCAATCTTCACGTGAATACTACATTCTATATACACATACATTCACACTATACATTACCCTATATTTGGTCAATCATGAATATGACAAAAAATATATATCAATTATTTGTATAAGGGTTTGACCAAGCATTCAACCATTTTTAAAAGAGCAAAACTTGTGGGAATTAGCATTGATACTAAATTTGGTACGAGGTCCTAGAAGATGGATTAACCCTCAAATGAGCCCCAAAATTTTCAATTATCATAATTAGACCAAGAAATTTGGGTGTGGGTGTTATAATCTACCCTCCTAAAATTAAATTTCATCCTCAAAATTTACCTTCAAATTCATCGAAAAGTTGTGGGTACTTGGCCCATAACTCCACGTTTCACTCTCACGTAGTCTTTTCAACCGAGTAATTGCGCCACTGTACTTTCACTAACAAGATCACTTTATTCCAGAGGGCTTGCAATTTTTGATTAACAACTCTTATTGGCATTTCTTCGTAGCTCAAACCTCACTGTAATTCAATAGACTGATGGTTGACCACTTAACTCCGATAAAGGACGTACTCCAAAGCATTGACACATGGAAGACGTCATGTATAACTGAAAGTTCTGGAGGTAACGCTAACTGATATGCAATGTTTTCGATACATTATAAGATCTCCAACTGACCAAAAAACCTTGGTCGCGACTTACTCTTCTTGCCAAAACGTAGCACTCCTTTCATTAGTGCCACTTTGAGGAATACCTTATCACTAACTGAGAATTCCAGACCTTTTCTCTTTCTTTTTGCATAACTCTTTTGTCTATCCCTCATGCTGGCGTGAATTTTCTCAATTTTATGCACCGTCTGCATAATAATCTCTAGCCCCAAAAATTTTCGCTCACCGACTTCATCCCAATGAAGTGGTGATCTACAATTTCTCCCATACAATATCTCATATGGTGCCTATCAATTGAAGTGCAGTAACTATCGTTGTATGAGAACTCAACTAACAGTAAATTCTTCTCCCATTATCCCCCAAACTCGAGTATATATACCCGAAGCATGTTCTCCAATGTTTGAATTGTCTGCTCTGCCCATTCATCTGAAGATGGAATGTCGTACTAAACTTTAGTTTAGCTCCAATAGCTCGATGTAAACTTTTCCAAAAGTTCGATGTGAACATTGGATCTCTATCTGATATAATAGAAACAGGCACACTATGTAACCTTACTATCTCATTCACATGTAACTAAGCGAACTGGTCCATTTAAATGTCATCCGAACCAGCAAGAAATGAGTCGATTTGGTGAGTCGATCCACTATGACCAAAATAGCATCGTGAACTCTTCCTGAATTTGGAAAACCAATCACGAAGTCTATAGTAACATGCTCTTACTTCCACTCTGGGACTTCCAATGGTTCAAATAACCCTGACAGTCGCTGGTGTTTGGCTTTTACTTGATGACATACCAAACATTTCTTAACATAGTCAACTATATCCCTCTTCATGCCTTCTCACTAAAATACTACCTTCAAATCCATGCACATCTTTGTGCCTCCCGGGCGTATTGAATAAGGAGATGAGTGAGCTTCTTCTAGAATCTTTCTTTTCAATTTCTTGAAATCCGGTACACACATCTGTCCTTGATAATATAATGCTTTATCTTCAGCTATGGTGAAATCCTTCCATGTTTTGAGTTAATCTCAGGCTTGATATACTCAAAAGACTGATCACCATTTTGATGTCTTTTAATTATGTCATGGAGTGTGGGTCAGATAAAGAGAGCTGCTACTCGAGCGACCACACCTGGCTGAGTGGTGAAAACTTCAAGATCCAATCTCTCAAATGCTCTCCATAGTGGTTTCTGTTTTGTGTAATTGAGTTGTTATTTTTCGACTCAAGGCATCAGCTACTACATTCGTTGTCTAGGTGATAATGAATATCGCAATCGTAATCATTTACTAACTCAAGCCACATTCTCTATCTCTTATTCAACTCCTTTTGGGTGAAGATGTGCTTGAGGCTTTTGTAGTCCTTATAAATGTCACATTTACCTCCATAAAGGTAATGCCTCCAAATCTTTAATGATGGACCACCGCGACAAGTTCTAGGTCATGCATGGGGTAGTTTTGTTCATGAGCTTTAGTTGTCTAGATGCATAGGCAACCACTGTGTCGTGATGTATTAAGACACAACCCAAACCTTACTTCAAAGCATCACTATAGATCACAAAACCACTTGACCCATTGGGTATGGTTAACAATGGGATGTTTACCAACTTCTGTTTTAATTACTCAAAGCTCTGTTCATACCTCTCTGTCTAGTCAAACTTTACATCCCTACATGTTAACTATGTCAGTGATCCTGATAGTTTGGAGAATTCTTCAATGAACCTCCGATAGTATCCTGCTAAGCCTAAGAAACTGTGAATTTCTCCTACATTGGCTGGCTTTGACTAATTTAACACTGCCTCCAATTTACTAGGATCTCTCTCTATCCCTTGAGTCGTGACAATATGTCCAAGGAATGCTACTCGCTCTAGCCAAAACTCACATTTTTTGAACTTGACATAGAGCTTCTCCTTCTTCAAAACCTCCAACACAATCCATAAATGCTCCTCATTACTTTTTGAATAGATCAGGATATCATCAATGAACGCGATAATAAACTAATCCAGATACTTGTGGAAAACGCGATTCATCAAATCTATAAAAAATTTAGAAGGATTAGTTAGCCCAAATGGCATAACTAAGAACTCATAGTGTTCTTACCTAGTTCTAAATGTAATCTTAGAGATATCACTGCTTTGATTCT
Organism: Fraxinus quadrangulata; assembly: GCA_903798255.1. Taxonomy (NCBI): domain Eukaryota; kingdom Viridiplantae; phylum Streptophyta; class Magnoliopsida; order Lamiales; family Oleaceae; genus Fraxinus; species Fraxinus quadrangulata. Next base: position 30,744 of record CAIGRB010033558.1, on the reverse strand, counting down.
CAACTGATGATAACCAGACCTTAAATCAATCTTGGAAAACACCACTGCACCTCTGAGCTGATCAAACAAATCTTCGATTATGGGAAGAGGATACTTATTCTTAATAGTGATTCTATTCAATTCTCTGTAATCGATGCACATCCTCATCGATCCATCATTTTTCTTAACAAATAGCACCGGTGTTCTCCATGGCGATACATTGGGCCGGATGAAACCTCTTTCCAATAGTTCATCTAGCTGTGCCTTTAGTTCTTGTAATTCTTTAGGTGGCATTCTATACGGGGCTTTGGAGATGGGTGCCGAACTAGGAGTAAGGTCGATTGTGAATTCTACCTCTTGTTCTAGCGGCATGCCAGGCAACTTCTCAAGGAAGACTTCTGGATATTCACTTACTATCCTAACCTCGTTAACTATCAATCTATTGTTCTCTTTTTTATTTATTACGGACATCAGGAGTCCAGTAGTGCTTTCTAATGGTACGACCCATCGGGCTTCCAATGCAGACAAGATATGGGGTAAGGATCCACTTCCAGCTATAGATAATCGAAATTCCTATTCCCCGGGTCTTTGAAAAATCACTTCTTTTTCCAAGCAACGAATAATAGCGTGATTCTTGGATAGCCAGTCCATTTAAAGAATCACATCGAATTTGTCCATATCTAATACATAAAATTTCATCTCTAATGACCTACCATCGATTTCTATTCTTGCCGTTCTAACTACGTGATTAGTATTCACTATATCCCTAGTGGGTATCGTTACTACTAAAGGGAATTGTGCATATAAAACCATAACGTCCAGCTTACATACAAACTTAAGGGCTAGAAAAGAGTGAGTTGCACTAGAATCTATCAATAGATAGCTAGTAAGTCGGATATGAGGACTTTACGTGCTAGATATTTTGATTCTAATCCTCATCATGCCCTTCCAGTGTATAAACCCTAGCCTGTTCGCCTGGTGTATCGCCTTGTCTATGCTAGTTGTTTCCCTGAGACCTCTATTGACTGCTTCCACGTGGCCTTTGTTGATTATTCCCTTGCGGCCTTTGCTGGTTGTTTCCCTGTGGCCTCTGCTATTTGTTCCCATACTTAGGGCAGTACTGACCCATGTGTCCTTATTATCCACATCGAAAACATGAATTTGTCCCTAAAAGGTAAGCTTCCTGGTGATGTTTTTGGCATTTTTCACAGTGTGGGTAACTTTTGTTGCCATTTTGTGTTGTTTCTCTACTCTTTTTGGCATAATCTTGTTTTTCTTTGCCATCTACCTACTTTTGCTTCTCTGGCTGTCCATTATGTGGCATTTTCTCCCCACTAGTACGATTCTTGAAATCTGCCAACTGTGCCATTTGCTAACACATCATGATAGTTTTCAAGCTAAAGCACTATGACAGTTCGTTTCAAATCATCTCTCAAACCCTGCTCAAAACATCTCTCCTTCTTCTACTCCATATTCACAGACTCAGGAGCATAATGAGCCAACTCTTCAAACTTCTGCTCATACTCGGTCAACGTCTTTGAGCCCTGAGTCAAAGTAAGGAACTCAGCCTCCTTCTAATTTTAGATACTCATGGGATAGTACTTTTTCAGAAAGGCCTCTTTGAATTCATCCCACATCCAAATGTAGCGACCGAGAAAAAATTCAAAATATCTTGTGTTTCGTTTTAAAATAAAAATTTTGTTGCAGAATTCAAAAAATAATTTGAGTTATATTATTAAGTCGCTACTACCCTTCCTAAGAGTTCAATTTAAAGTTTTGGTCACGATAGTAAAGTTTCGCGCACTTGTTTATAAATTTTTTTGTAAGGTATCGTATTGCTAGTCAACGAATATTCTTTTTATTTTAATTTGACGACGCACGTTATTTTAATTGTTGCATACATGTTTAGTGTTTAATTTTTTTTTAAAATTAGATAAACCACCCACTTATCCACTTATTGTTTATGTCAAATAGCCTTTAAAAGTGATTTTGCCCTCCAACTAACTTCAGTCTATTCAGCCACGTATTTTAAATTTTTTTTTTCTAACGTGACTTTCTTCCATTAGACATTTCATTTAAATTTTAATATCCACTTGTGACGTAATCATTTAAACTACAAAATAATGCTAATCCATTTTCAGTTAGGATTTGCAAAATGAAAACAAATTCCCACTTATCCATTATCAACTCATTTTCCAATTTGTATATTTTAAGTAGAATATCCTCCACTCACCATATTCTATCCCATGTTTAACCACTAACCCATTTTTAACCCCACTAACTAACCATTTAACAACATAATTAAATCCTATTTTCATTTGAGATACTCCACACGTCCATTTTGAATTTTAAAACAAACAAACTCTCCAATTATTTTTTTTTATTTCCAGCTTGAAGTAGATAAATTTTGATTAACTACCAAATCATATCTCCAAAATTGGTATTTCATACGTAACCACCATTTTTCAATTTATATACCACCTTGCACGTTGGCTTCCATTTTTTTGGTTATTGCCGGATTTATTTTCTGCTGCATTTTGTTACAATTCAACACAAAAGATATTCAAACTCCAAGCAATTGAGGTAGGGGTGTTTCTACACTTTTGTAAATGAAGTAAAAGTTTATTTGTTTTCGAATTGAATTAAATGTGTTGTTGTGTTACTTATGAGAGAAATGGAAGCACCTTTTGGTGGTCCAAACAAGAGACTACATTAGTATAAAATCTAAAATTGAAGTCTACTAACAATAATATCATATGTATAATTGTAAACACTCATACCATTCAAAATTTCATAATATTATTGACTTTTATGCATAACAAGTCTAAATAAAATCGTAAATAATATTCATATTTTGTCACGATATTCGTGATTGCTATTACACTTAATAGGCGTGCTTTCATAGGTGAGATGACATGAATACTTATAGTGCATACATACTTCGTTCAAGGAAGTCGAGCCATGGAGGATAACATAGTGGCTGGTGACTTAGAACAACTTAATTCTCATTTTAAATATCAACTTATTTTCAAAAAAAAAATCATCTTAATTATTGGACCCAAACTGATTCTTGGGCTAAATCTTTTATGTAGCATTAGGCTATTTAGATAATAAAGCCCAACTAAATAAACCAATTAAAAAATGCACTCTTATAATATCAAATAAAAACCCCCAATACCATATCAAATAAAAGCCCAAATTTCATACACATATTCTACAAAAAAATGGGACAACCCATTAATGGGAATAATTATTTATAAAAAAAAAGTGCAGCTTCACTGTCATGAACAGTGACTTGTAGTCGCTATTCACGTGAACAGCGACTGCGCTCAATTTGTTTTTATTACAAAATATTCGTAAAGTCTACAAAATCGATTTTTAAAACACTTTTAGCCCTGATACCAATTGTGTCAACTCAAATCCTTGACTATTCGAGTGTCACTAAATAAAATTCGATTTTTTTTTCATAGGGACGTAAATAGTATCAAGAAACGGTTTTAACTTCAATAATTAATTGTGAAATCTTAATATTAAAGAATAATGCATTGACGTAAAACGTAGCCTAAATAATGTCTTATAAAATGAAACTTAAAAGTTGTGTTTCAAACACAATATAATTTATTAATCCTAACCCATTGCCATCTCCACCACATTGACAACCTCGAACCATCAATTGTCTCAAAGAGAAATATCATAGAGTAAGATTTATAAAATCTCCATAAGTACATCATGAAGTATTATCGTGTATAACTTAAAGGAGCATAATAATCATAATCAAGATAATGAAGACACACGAATTTTACCGAACATCGGTGTTAAGAATTCTTATCTGAGCGCTACTAAACTCCAGTCCCTTTAATATAATCATAATCATATTGTATTATATGTGATCCATACTAATTTTCTTGAAATATAATAATAATCCAAATATAGGTAGCGTACTTACTGTTAATTTTTTTAAAGTAATAAAAACTGAATAAAATTGTTTGATCCCTCTTACAATTTCCACCTTGGCTATGTGCGTGTATATGTATATATTATTTGGACTGAAAAAAAATAATAGTGAGTGGTAGCTTGTGAATGTGAATGAGGGGCTTAAATAAGACAAGACTAAGCATGTATCATTAAAAAAATCCATGATGCTGAAAAGTCTATTAAATCTAGCATTGAAAATTCATCCTTGAAATTTGTGAAATGAGCAAGAATATTTCCCTCATTCCTCACGTGAATACGACATTCTATATACACATGCATTCAAACTGCACAGTATCCTATGTTTGGTCAATCATGAATATGACAAAAAAAAATATCAAGAATTTCTATATAAGGGTTTGACCAAACATTCAACCATTTTTCAAAGAGCAAAACTTGTGGAAATTACATTTATACTAATTTTGCTACAAAGTTTTAGAAGATGAATTAACCCTCAAATGAATCCCTAAATTTTCAATTCTCATAATTAGACTCGGAAATTTGGGTACATGTGTTCTATCGTAGCAGCTGGATAACCACATGGTGCAGCATGAGGTGGCAAGTGCTATCTACTAGTAGGAAGCCCCCTCGGAGTAGGTGTCGCGTGATTCCCACATCCAGCCATATGTGGACATGGATGATTTTGTTGGGTAGGAGACAACATTCTATGGGTGTTCTGGTGAGCAAGTGTACGGGGTCTCTAAAAACCACTTAATTTAATTTCTCAATTTTTGTGTACTGGACGTTGCCCAATTTATCACAACCAACAAATTTGGGAACCAATTTCACTACTTTTTGGGTTTTTTCGTGTTTTAAACTCAATGGAAGTGCTTTTGTTGTCTAAAACTCATCAGAAATAGTTGAATTAATAGCCTCAAAGTACGTACCTTTTTACACAATTCCCAGTGAAGTATTGTCGGATGAATTAGACGAAACTGGAATTACCTTTGAGGTTACAGGATGCTCTGAATTCAATGGCGAGGTCCCTATTATCTAATTTTGCCCAAAAATTATTGAACCAGTGCTTGGGTTTTCCCGCCTTATTACAGAATTCCTAAAGGGAGAATTTACAAAAAAAAGAATAATGCTATGTAGCCCCACTGGGATTACAATCCCAATCTAGGTGGCGTTAATATGGCATTAAATGATAAGTGAAATTAAATAAGTCATTTAATTTCACATTTTCTTTAACCAATGATTTAGAGCCACCTAGACTGGGGTTATAACCTCGGTGGAGCTAAAATAGCATTACTCTACAAAAAAGGCCAATTACATGCTTATCAATTGAAAAGTGTCTAATTTTGATAACTTTTTTTTTTTTTTCAATTTGTCCGAATTTCGATAAGAACAAGTAGCTTCCATGAAAAGATATATTAATGCTAGCTAATACCTAATGAATTTATTTGCTTTCATTATCTATTAGGTATTGACCAATGATTTTGGAAAACAAAATGAGTAAAAAAACTATTAACACTAAAAAATAACTATATGCTTCCAATTCATAAAAAGTCATATAATGTCATTTCAAAATATTAAATTTCATCCAAATTTGCGAGTTGATTAGGCTTTTCACAATTCTCGGTGAAGGTAATTTTTCTTTGAATTTTTATTTTTGTTGATAAGTTATGTTTAATAGTTGTTATTCTTGACATTTTATCCCGTTCTTGATATTTTAAAAATTGTTACAATATTTATACCTTGTTTATCTTGACAGTGACACTTCATTTGTCTAAAATGAGATTTTCGTTCTGAACATAAGAGTTCTCTACATTTCATAATGTTCTTGACATTTTCAGTGTAGTTATCGACATTTGATAAATGTTTTATTTACCCACTTATAGGGAGATATAAATATTTAATGCATGATTGACAAGATAATTTTTAAAATAAGTAATACAGATTATGTGTCAAGTTATTATTGTAGTGAACATTTAATGCATGATTGATATTGTACTTTTAAAATAAGTAGTACATGTTATGTGTCAAGTTATTATTGATCAATACAAATTTTAATTATATAAATAACTTTGTCTTCATTGTGGAATTTAAAATTACTAATGAGGACATTTTAGTCTAAATTATAGTAAAATGGGTATTGAAGAAATGTTGGACATTTTTACAAATGACTATGTAAAAGTTGACATTTTTTGCAATTTAGTCATTTTTCCAGCCAAATTAATAGGAGAAGAGGCTACCCCAGGGGTTTTGACATGCTCTGAAATGAATAGCGTATGTCCTATAACCAAATTCGAATTAGATTTGTCTGAATTTTAAATCTTGAATTGCATAAGGTCGGAACCAAGATTTTCATGCAATTGAACAAATTGTGGTTGATTTAGTTCAATTGTGTGTATACCCATGGTCGTTTGCCCCTGAATTGATGATTGGATGGTAAAATTCACCATTTGAAACACATTAGGACAATAATTGAAAACAACTCATTTTTCTCAAAGTGCGTGCACAACTGGTGCAATAAAGTAGTGGGTTATTGGCTTGTTTCGGATGATATTTGATGCTACCAAAATTTTTCACCTGAATGATCTCGTGCTGGCAGGTTGAACTTTACACGGTTTGGTCCTCAATACCTGAAACAAAGGCGTCGAGGTATGTCCTTGTCGCCACTCCGATGCTTAAGTCAGAAAAGGGAATCATGTAAGAGATTGTATGTTGGAATATTAATAATCACGTACCTGAATAATGAGGTTGGGCTACATATTTATAGACGTTGGAGGTGGAGTCCTAGAACGACTAAACTTTTCTTTAGTTAGTTTAAGGTGTTTGTGTTAGAATTGCACAATTTGAGTTAGGGTAGAATTCGCAATGAAGTAGGAGTCTGTGTTTATATAGGATTAACATTTGTAGGGGTCACACATTAGGGTCAACCAGGATACGTGGGCTAGTGTTTTTTGCCCGACCTGTTGTTTGGACCGATCTCGAGCTCGACCCCGACCTCGACTTTGGACCGGCCCATTTTGTGGGCCAAGTTCAGCCTATTGAGGTCGAGTTCGGGTCCTGGATCATCACAGGCCCCCGTGCATCTAGAGAACAGTTGAAGGCTGCATTATCGAGTTACGTATCAAGATGCATCGAGGTGAAATTGGGCCAAGTCGAACTTAATAAGCCACTGTACGTGACAGCTGTCTGTCGCGTGTCAACCACGTGTAGGTTAAAAGAGAGCGACCTTGGATAGGTGACACGAGGCATCATCCAAGGGCCAGGATTTCTCCGACCCCTATAAATACCCCCTTTTCACTTTTCATTTTTTCACTTTATCACTTTTAACTTTGAGCCAGAGCAAGTCGAGTTCGAGGATTATAGTTCTGTAAGCATCGATCTCAAGAGGTAAGTGTTCGAGCCCTAAAGTTGTTTATTTATAATGTCTAGTAGTAGTGAGGGATCGAGTGGTAGTGGTAGCCAAAGGTCTAGGAGTTCGACTATTAGGAGTCCCGAACCTGAAGATACATCTATAATTCCAATGGCTATGCCCATTACTGCACACCCCAATGTTGAATCTGTATTGACTTACCTTAGGCTAGCGACCATGTACAAAGAACATGTGGTCATAAAAATAGCAAGGGAGTTCGGGGTTATGCCTTCGTGTGCTGTTAGAACCCCCCGAGTCCAGTAAAACTATGTTGGATGCTCGGGAGGGAGAGATGATCTTCTTCAGGGATGCCCTTAAGGTCGGGCTTAGGTGGCCTCTTCACCCATTCTTTATCCATTTCCTAACCTCATACCTTATCTATCCAGGCCGGTTGGCTCCCAATGGGTGGAGGCTGTTGGTGTATTTTTTCATTTTATATAGGTGTCTCAATGTCGAGCCTAGGTTCAACCTTTTAAGGATGGTCTATGATTTGAAATTCTCGTCGGGGTATAACTGTTTTGTGTATTTATCGACGAATGGTGGATTTAGGACACCGGAAACCTCGAGCTCTCTTCGAGGTTGGAAAGAGAGGTACTTTTTTGTCAGACCCCAAACCCACGATCACCTCTTTAGCCCGAAGCGGTCAATCCCTGATAAGGATAGGTCAATGAGGGTCAAGCATGCTTCGAGGTGTTGGAGAGGGATAGGTTGAGGTTAGTTAACCATGAACCTCCTATAGTCAAAGTCGATTACCTGCTCGAGGATGACACCCTCGACCTCGCCAACGTGAGGGAAATCGAGGGTATGAGTCTGAACTTTAGTTGCTTTTGTGTTTCTATCCCAATCAAAGATCGAGCTAATACCTTGTTATTTTTTGTAGTTTTAGAAATGTCATTTGATCCATCAAAGCTCCTTACTAACGTGGACCACAGGGCAAGGTCCAAAGCCTAGAGTGCCTACCCCATCGAATGGGAAGAAGCGTGCTCAAGAAGGTGACTCGAGTAAAATTCGTAGTGAGATCGAGCAACCGTCTAGAAGCCCAGTTCCTCTGTCGCAACCATCCCTTCGATCCTCCGGCTGTGCCTCCACTCCCCATATTCCAGAGGTAGTGGACCTTGAGGATGACACACCTCTCCCATCTTCAGTATTGGAGGAGCATGCTCGATGTCCCCTCATTCCAAGCATAGTGAACAAGTACTTGGATGAGGTCAACCTAGGTGAGGGGATGAGAGCACTTGAACTTATTACCCTGAACGTATAGGCTCGATCTCGAAAATGGCTAAGTATAATAGCAACACTGGGTTTTGGCTTGGTAAGAACTGGAGGTGCAGCCAATGTTTGCTTCAGTTCTTGAAAGGCTAAATTACACTCTTCATTCCAGTCAAAACTTCGGTTACCCTTTAGAACTTTGAAAAATGGGAAGTACTTGTCTGCTGCTCGGGATACGAATATGTTCAAAGCCACAACCCAATCTGTTAATTTCTGAATATCTTTCTTGCAATTCGGGGGCTCCATAGATACCAAGGCTTGGATCTTGTCAGGGTTGGCCTCTATCCCCCTATGTGTGATCATGAATCCTAAGAGCTTGCCAGATGCCACTCAAAATGCACATTTCGTAGGGTTCAGCTTCATCTTATATTTTCGAAGGGTAGCAAAGACCTCCTCAAGGTCGGAGATATGATGATCTGCGTGCTTACTTTTAATGACCATTTCATCCACGTATGCCTCGATGTTTTTACCTATCAAATTGGCAAAGACCTTGTTGACAAGTCTTTGATATGTAGCTCCTGCATTCTTCAAATAGAATGGCATAACTCTGTAATGGTAAATGGCTAAGTCACCCATAAATGAGGTCTTCTCCTGATCTTCTTTTGATATAAGAATCTGATGATACCTAGAGAAAGCATCCAAGAAACTGTATAATTTATGACCTGATGTGTTATCCACAAGAGTATCGATTCGAGGCAGGGAATAGCTGTCCTTGGGGGCATACTTTGGTTAGGTCTATGAAGTCGATTCAGAGTCGCCACTTTCCATTAGCTTTCTTAACAAGAACAACATTGGCAAGCCAATCAGGATACTGGACTTCCCGAATAAATCTCGCGTTAATGAGCTTTGCAATCTCTTCTCGTATGGCTTCCCGCCGTTCTGGTGCAAACTACCTCCTCCTTTGCTTAACTGATTTTGTATCTGGGTTTATGTTAAGTCAGCGTACTACCAGTTTAGGGTCAATTCCGGGCATGTCTTCAACATTCCAGGCGAATACATCAATGTTACGAGACATATAACTAATAAGTTGGGCCCTAGTTATAGCATCAAGATCTTGGCCGATGGTAACTTTCTACCGGAGCAAGCCCCCTACCATGCTCGAGGTCTAGCTCAACCTCGAAAAGCTGCACGACGTCTATCTTAATCTCCCAAACACTAGCAACATAACATTGTCTTGCTACGGTTTGACTTCCTCGAACGACCCCGACCCCATTAATAGTAGAAAACTTCGCTGTCAGGTGAAAAGTTGAGACAATCGCCTTGATCCTGCTCAGCAAGGGTCTTCCAAGTATGGCGTTGTAGGCCATAGGAGCACAGACTACTTGAAAGGTTGTAATTTGCATAACCTCTCTCCCATTTGATCCCAAGGTAAGAGGTAACCCCACGATGCCTTCTGGAGTAACAACACCACCCCTGAAACCTTGAAGAGGGGTTTTCACCGGCTTGAGCTACTCAGTTGTAATACCCATCTGAACAAAAACCTCATGTGATAATACGTGAGTTGCGCTTCCATTGTCCACCAGAATTCTCCTTACCTCGAAATTAGCAATGATTATCGATATGACCAAGACTTCGTCATGCGGAGAAGACACGCCTTCTAAGTCCTTTGATCTGAAGGTGATGTACTCTACACTGCCTAGTTCCATGCTCGAGATCGAGGGATATTGCCTTGCGTACTGCTTACGCCCGCTGTTGGAGTCCCCTCCCGATGTCGTCCCTGCAACAATGATATCGACAGTTCCTGCTGTTGGTTCCTTATCTTCCCTATCTTCAAGAGCCTTCCGCTTATTTTGGTTGTTTCACTGACGTTTGTCATTATTGATGTAGGCGCCTAGAAAATCCCTTTTTATGAGAGGCTCTATCTCCCTCTTTAGGGCGAAGCATCCTTCAGTCGTATGTCCATGATCTCGATGAAAGTCGCAGTACTTGCTTTTATCACGGGCTTTGGGAGGAGCCCACAGTCTACGAGGCCACTTTAACTCTTTGAGGTCTTTGATCTCCATCAAAATGTTAGACATTGATGTGTTCAAGTGAGTGAAAGGTGTTGGGGATGGGTCTTGCCTTGGCTTGGTTCTGAAAGGATCAGGATGTTGGTTCGACTAATGTGGCCTCTTTAGGTCGATCTTCTTTGATGGCGGGGCATCCCTCATTGGGAACATGGTTTCCTCGATGTTAATGTACTTCTCAGCCCAGGCAAGTAAGTCAGTTATTAACTTGGGAGGGATCTTCGACAGTGACATCGTAAACGCCTCACATCTTAAGGCATACGTTAGTGCAGAGACTGTCGCTATGATATGTAGGTCTGGAATCATTAATCTTTCCTTCTTGAACCTTGTTATGAAACCATGAATTGTCTCGTTGGGTCCCTGTCGCATCTGCACGAGCGACGCAGCTGTCTTCCTAATGCGCTTATTACTCGCAAAAAAGGTGGAGAACTTGTTAGCCAAGTCTGAAAAGGAAGATATGGAATTGGGCTCCAAAGTGGAAAATCAATCCCTGGCTGCATTTGTGAGTGTCTAAGGAAAGGCGTTACATATTACAGCATCGGGTGCGACTTGTAAGTTCATGATGTCTATGTATATGTTGAGATGATTGATGGGGTCGATTGTTCCATCATATTCCTTCACCCAAGGGTACTTAAACTGGTCGGGTAAAGGGTATGACAAGACTTCCGAGGTGAAAGGTATGTTGGGGATGAACCCTGTTATTGCCTGAGACTTCTGAACGTGTGTTAAGCATGGCTTCTGGTAGCGTTTCCTACAAACGGCACTAATAATGCTACCAAAAATTGTCACCTGAATTATCTCATGTTGGCTAGTTGAACTCCGCACGGTTTGGTCCTCAATACCTGAAACAAATGCGTTGATGTATGTCATCATCGCCCCTCTGATGCTTAAGTCAGAAAAGGGAATCATTTAAGAGATTGTATGCTGAAATATTAATAATCACGTACCCGAATAATGAGGCTAAGCTACGTATTTATAGACGTTGGATGTGGAGTCCTAGGAGGACTGAACCTTTCCTTAGTTAGTTTAAGGTGTTTGTGTTAGAATTGCACAATTTGAGTTAGGGTAGAATGCGTAATGAAGTAGAAGTCTGTGTTTAAATAGGATGCACATTTGTAGGGGGCGTGCATTAGGGTAAACGAGGATATGTGGGCTAGTGTTTTTGGCCCTACCTGTTGTTTGGGCTGATCTCAAGCTCGACCCCGACTTTGGACTGGCCCATTTTGGTGGGCCAAGTTCGGCCTATTGAGGCCGAGTTCGGGTCCTGGATCATCAATATTGGTCCGTGAAAATCAATGCCTAGGTGAGGCGAGGTGGCCTGTGGGTGATCGCGATCGTGGCTATCAAAGGAGTCGCCAGAAAATAGAGTTGAACCGTGTTGGACGAGAGTTTTTGTCATGATTTCGATCTTCTATGTTGGTTGTTTGTTTAATTATTTGGGAGGGATGGATGGAGGTTGTGTTACAATCGACATGGGGTTGATTTCCAGTAGTTTATGGGCGGTAAAGGGGTGGCTTTGGGTGAAATAGGTGGTGGCGGCATGGAGTTCTTCATGCCATGCACAAATGGTCCTTTTTTCAAAAAAATATCTCTGAATACTCGATTTAACTACAGGTAAGTGTGCAAACAATTATTTTAGTAGAAAGAAAAAGGGATTAATTAAGGAAGCTTAAAAGAAGAGCATTCCAGGCTTTGCTAAGTATGTGTCCGGATGTATATTTCATGATCATGAAGCTGAGGCAGCAACTGCAACCCCTAATCAGCAAGCACCAGAAGCACAGGGTACTAACTTACCTCTTTCAGCATAGACTGCAAAGCAACCTTTTGTCATTAATCTTCAAAGGTAAATTCCATACGAATTTTCCTATCCACAATCAAGGGGTTAAGTTAGTAATACTTGTTTGGTATACCTAATCCTAATGAATTTAGGAAGTCAAAATCATGACATAGGACCTGTTGCATCCCGCAAGCGTGGTGGTGATCCAAAATCACCCGGTGTCAAAAACCCTAAAAGCTTAGATGAGCTGGTTCTGCCTTTCTAACTCCTAGCATGTGATCTAACTATTTGATGGTGATGTATGACTTAATACTAACTATATAGGGTACACTACATTGAGATATTCTTGGGGTACATTAAGGTGTACACGTCGGCCCCTATTGGAGGGGGGGCCCACTGCGCGCGGGCCCCCCTCCAATAGGGGGCCACCGGGTGTCCATTATGGACACCCCTATGTACTTGGTTACTTGGTTATGTACACCAAGAATAATCCCACTACATTTGGATGACTGTATGATTGATATACTTGTGTTATTGGTTGGTATGTTTTCTCCCCCATCTTAATAGTGGGCTTCTCAATTTCAAAAAAGGGAGAGTAGAGTTTTTAAGAGTTTTATTATGAACATCTGAAGGTTTTTAAGGTGTTGTTTTATAGCCTGCATACTATCGATTTGATTCGTGATTTAGGGAGAGTTTTGTGTGTATATAAAAAGAACTAAGGGAGAGTAGTTTATGTGCACTCTACACATACTCACTGAACTGGCATTAAAAGTCCAAAAGTGGTTTTTGAAATTGAGCTAAGCAAAAGGAAAAGATTGTGGGGCATATTATTTTTGTTGGCTTACTTAATATTGAATGATTCTAAAATGTCAAGAACACGTGCCAAAAACGTAAATAACAAGATGCAGTCCAAGAAGGTAGTCAATTCTAAATGACTGGATGGTATAGTTTTCAACAGATTTCTGTGGCTACAAATTTTAGGGTTTTATTGCTCAAAACAGGATGCAATCTATGGTTTCCTTATTGCAGCTAATACAGATTTGATTCATTATCATCCTAGATATTATTTGATTGGAAAAATATTTAAGTTTAAGGAATGATTGGTTTAATTATTAAACTTTCCTTAATCTTATTTATTACCATATCAAATAATATCTGATTTGATTCAAATATAATCTTACCGTGTTGTGATGTTTAATTTTAGATAAGATGATCTTGCAACTTGGAAATAACTTTGCATAAGTAGGGCAAAACTTCAAAGAGCAAGATAACCCCGCCATGAGATAACCAAAATTCGGCCAGGTGAACTTGCGGCTACATATTCTATCATCTCACGTCAAGTTCAATTGATGACGTGCATTGCTGTATAATCTTATTGCAAAACCGTGATCTTCAAACTTCAAGTTACTTGGCGTGAGTTAAGATAGGCTAATCTTAATCCAAGTAGTGGAATAGTGAAGTGACAATAAAGTCAAGACAGGAATGTTTGATTCTACTTCTACAACAACTCCAATTCCAAGAGCTCGGATCAAATCGGTATTGAAAAGATGAAAAAACCAAAGAGCTTTTCTTTAATGTTTTTGTTAATTTTTTGAAATTACAAATCGGGACTATTGTATTTATATTGATCGATAATGGATTATTTTAACTGTAACATAGGTGCCGTGGATATTTCGCTTTGGGGGTTTACCACATTATATCTAGTGTTTTTATTTTTTTACTTTTGCATTCGATTAAATCACGTAAAATTTTAGACTCTATCCACTAGCTGCAGTTAGAGTTGCTTAAGTGACTATCAGTACAATAGTCTGACTGTGTGGCTTGTTTGAAAAGGATAATAAAGACAAATTGTTTAATTAACTAGGTATTAGTTTTTACCAAAAAATCTCTACTATTTATGTGGATTAATAAAAAAAATCTCACATAAGCAAAAATAGATAGTTTTTATACAAATTCCTCTATAATGTAATATGATATGAATTCCGTCAAGCTCTATAGCAAAAGATAAAACAATCAAGCTCTATAGCAAAAGATAAAACAATCAAACTCAGTTAGACATGCTAACTTAGTAAAATTTACTTAGATGTGATTTTATTTTTATTTTAAGAAAATAAAAATTACCTACAGATCATTATTGGTGGAGCAGCTTGTCAGGTCTAATTGAAGGGCTGAGATAGGGACAACCCTTCATGTCTTTAATTGCTTGGCTATCTATTGAATGAACTGGCGACTTATTTTGATTTCGAAAATTTGAAAATACGTTGAACACTTCATAGTATTCATATTAAAGTTTAATAAGAAAAAAAATATACCCCTATGCTTTGAGTGGTCTAGAATTGAATATTCTAGATATTTACGCTCTTTTGCATATTTGCATCTTGTGTAGAAATATAGTAGGATGATATGTAAAAGTTGGTTCAATTTTACTTGGCAGAGATTATTAAACAAATTAAGAATATTGATTATCAAATTCATCCAAATGTTGTTAACTGCAAGAATTGATGTTAAAGTGAAATCCTACTATTGTTGTTAACTTTAATGTTTCTCCAAAGCTTGCTTATTTAGAATGGATATTATAATTTAGTTGAAAACATACAAATCTTTGAATATGTATTTATTTGGATTAAAATTAGGATTATTAGAATCCACAGTACATATGCGATTCTCATGATAATCATATTTTATTTATCAGTTTATTAATTGTTCACAATACAATACTTGCTGCTTTAAGATATATACAATGCCATTTAAACGAGTACATATGCATTTGATCACTTTTATAACTGACTCATATATTTTGATCATTTTGAGAACCTAAATGGCTAAATCACACTCTAATTAGCTCACCTCATTTAAGTGATAACATAATTAATTGATCTGCAATATTATTTATCGGAAGTCATGCAAAATTTATTGAAAATACATTCTTATTTTTTGTTTAAACGTTAAAATAACTTGATATGCTGTGATCATGTTCCACATCAACTTCCTTTGAAAATTCATTTATAATTAATTTGTCCCAGCAAAGGAAGAATACAGGACAATTAAACTCACAAATTAGTAAAAGGAGTTTTATTAAGGACACATTTATTCTGCTAAAAGTTAAGCTAATTTAATGCAGACCTGGTTCATCATGTAACCATACACTTGATTAGAAATAAGGAAATTAAGCTATATTATACCATATAGTCATTAGGCTTTGATATTGCAATGGAAAGTACGGCAATTGGAGACACAGCGCCCCATCATCTCTTCATCTGCAAATTGCAAAAAGGAATCATCAACTTAGTATATATGTTGAGAAATCAAGAAAGGGGAGGAGAAGAACGATATTATAGTGTACGTACCATCAGTGAACTTAGCACATTGATCGAGCATGCATCCAAGATTACAGTAGTGGGCTTTGTGTGAACTAGTCTCGGAAGGAAGGCAATGCACGGGACAATATTTGATGCAGGCAGCCACTCCTATGCCACTGCTTTTGCATTCTCTCATGCATTGCTCAATGCAGCTTTCAGGCTGTGGTATATGTTCTGGCATAATCTGATCAGATGATGCAGATGGAGATGCAGATACACCCAATAATAATATTAATGACATTTCAAGCATCATCACCAGCCACAGAACCATTAATCCCATTCCTCCTTTCCAAGCCTCCATCACCTCAGATTTATTTCCTACTGATGATTCAGCAGTAATAGAGAAACCTTCTATTTATAATCACACAAGTCATGCTTGCTGAATGAGAGAGAGTACCATGCATGCGAACGTTGTTGCAGTTAGTTCATTTACTCTATATGATCCATGGAGATGATGAATTATTTGTGTGTCAACATACCTAATTCACACTTACATGTTCCCCCTCTGCTGTTTGCTTGACTATACTAAGCCTATGTTTCGCTCATGTTCCTAAATATTCTAGGCATTTTTTATCCTCACTTTTCTAGATACTCAAAAATAATACTCATTTATCCACCACTCATTTCTATATTTATAATTTAAACCAATGTATTTATAATTTAAACCGTTTATAAACACTTTATAAATTTAAATATTATTTGACAAGTTTCTTATTTTTTACAACATTAATTAAAATATCAATTAACTGAATGGAAAAGTTACATTTTCATCCTCAACCTTTACGAAATGTAACAAATCTACCATCAATTTCTTTTCAAAATAATTCATCCCAACCTTTCAATTATATACAAAGACTCGTTATTCCCTCAATTTTGATCCTTAAATAATGAATTTGTCATAATATTTAAATAAACAAAATGATAAAATAACAAAAATAGGAAAGTTGTAGACAAAGTCCCATAATTTTTCAAAAGAGTACAAATAAATCCCACTTAAAATAATCTAATATATAATAACACATAAAAAAAATTTAGAAAAATTTCAGATTCCCCAAGCAAGCTCACCTACCCATCCGTTCAACACTCGCCTCACTCTGCCCGTACCCACAACATATGGTCTCTAGTTGAACCCCAAAAAAAAATACATTTTCGTAAACATTAGTGATCTCACCCCTCATCATCTCCACTAATTACTCATAAGTGCTAAGCTTTTTATTGCGAACATCCCACCAAAATAGGGTGTTCATGTTGAGGCCTCCTTTTATGGTTGAAAGTGCCTTTGCATTGGTGACCTTTTTCACAATAGGTCATCTTATCGATAAAACAGGCTAGATAGTTCTATCGTGTTTTACCAGCTACTTGTCTCAAGTCTTGGAAGCGTTGGATGGGAACCTCTCGTTTCTTCTTGGATACATATTGGTTCAAGAATTGCCTCTTAAGGTTTGGCCAACTCCTGATACTCCTCAAGTAGAGCTTGCTATACCACATCTTGGCTCCTCCGCAAAAGGGTTAGGTAGAAGGCTTTACACTTTAAGAAGCGTAAGGCACCTCTCAAACTCATGTGAGTCTTGTAAGTGTTCAGGTCCTTTTCGAATAACCTCTTCTTTCATACATGGGGTTCTTGGGATACATGAATTGACATAGAACATGGGCACTTCGTAGCTCCTAAGAGAAAGGGGGTCGTCATTATCATCGTCAAGCTCATAGGTAGTTGGGAGGTCCCCACTTGTTCTCTTGCAGCCTCCGCTGACCTTTTCTCTCGCTTATTTCTAGGTTGTGGATCATTTTAGTGTCTTTGACTTTGCACTTGTTCATGAGGCCTTTTTGTGGGAGATGGTTGGGGCTTATTTTACTTACCTCTGGGCCAATCCTATTGAAGATGTTGACGGACCTTTGAGATCTTCGTTCTCGTTCAAGTTCAGGAAGAGAATTGTCCTCTCTATAGAACAGGTCGCAGGTCAGATAGATGTGTAATTCGTGGATACATCCACTCTTACCTCTCTTTCAATAGAACGGGGCACCTCTTTTATGTCCATAGGATTAGGCCCTCTCGCTCCACAACTCCTCCTCATCTTGCGTATCTACGAAGCCTGGCATAGGCATATTTTGGGGACATTTGATAAACTACTTGTTCTTGCATTTGTACAAGGAACTGTTGTATGATGGAGTTCTACTCTACACCTTTCTAGTGAGGAGTGTAGTGACCCTACCACCTTGACAATGATGGTGATGAGGTCGGCAATAAGTAACATTTGTTCAAAGGATCTCTTATTCAGAGATCTCCGTTGACCTCTTGGATGTATATCCTCTTCATTAGCATTCATTTTGGGTGGACAACTCTATTATTCAAAAAGTGGTCTTCTGAGCAGACTTTTCACTTCAAATCTTTTGTTTGAAGGAATATAAACACCCAAAGCATGAAAAACACTTTGAGCCTTCTTTTTTTGAAACTTCCACTTGTTCTTTATTCAAGAACAAAACCTTTTCTGAGGTGCAAGTTGAAGTACATTTTTTGCAAGCTTTTTCAATTGGGTTGCTCATGGTTGATGGTGTATTTTTTCACAGACAATATCAATCTGTTGATCTCAATTTTTACACGAATAATGAGCCAACAAATTTTAGCTACACCCATGTCCACATAAACAAGCTCATGCCATTTGGACAAATCGTTAGTAGCACGTGGCCTTCTCCAATGGTTGGAGAGGTGATCGATTGCACTCATATGGTCAAGTTAGTCAAAGATAATAGTATATATGGGACTAGAATGGTCGGAAGACATGAGCTACATTTGTGTATGGGCAGTGGGGCTTACTAGACATGAACAATCTTACTTTTAGTATGTACAATTTTATAACCTTCAAATGGTAATAAGTGTAAACTTTTATAGTAGAAGAGTGGAATTGTCACCATTAGATCCTGAGACACATGGCCCCATCAGGTGTGTCATCCTAGACCTCATTCCATCAATCATAGGCTGATTTACATTTAATGTTTTCAAAAAAATGGCCACCCTATAGTTTAGGTTTGACTTCTAAAATATAAACAGATAATTTGACATTTTAGCTGCCTACGGTAGGGATGTCACATCAATCAATTATAGTGTTGAAGATAAAAATTAAATCAACAAATTCCTTTTACCTGGTTAGGATTTCACTTCCTAAACTCACTGATTTTGATACTTCAATCAAATTAAGATGGGAACGGCTATTTCAAAGGAAGATATTTGAATATTACATGGTTTTCTTCTCTTAGACAGTAGTATCTATAGATTTTCCTTAAGGCTTCAGGAAATTTATGTCATTTAGGGAAAGTGACAGATGGAGACTTCTTATTGGATAACTTGTAATTGATTCTGTTATAGTATCACATTTTATTCACTAGCATACGTGCATTTCATTCATTAGCCTTGAAGTTATACTTTGGACTTGCCCATGTGCATCTTAATAATAGTTTGTACCCAGCTTGGATGGGAGAATGGCTCGCCTGTACTTGGTGTCAATCTTTCGTACTTTTGTTCCTCTTGTGTATTACTTATTCCTCGTAAAGAGAGTAAGAAGTTCGCGGAGCGCATTCCTTATTCAACAAATAGTCCCTGAAATCCTCTTTTATTATTTATATTAAATCTAGGACTTACTTGTACGGTTTCTATGAGATTAATACCCTTAAAATTAATTAGAACCTCAAAATCCCGTATTATTTATGCCCAAAACCCCCTGAAAGCCCACATATTGATTTTGTCACTTTTTTGAGTTTTGTCACATTTTTTAAAAATTTTCTCACTTTTCATTTAATAGTCTTTCTTTCCCTTTTTAACGTAACACGTGAATATTGATTTAAAAGAACATGATATGTCAATTTTTTATTTTTTTATGAAAGAGGTTTTATGATTCTTTTTAACAGTGACACTTTCAAAGAAGCGATAAGTGACATGTCCTTTAGACTTCATAAAATTGTTATCAAATTGTATGTAAATATGGGGATACATAAATTGTTTTATTGATGAAATCACGGAATCATAACAATGACAACTTCGTCTCTTTTTAACAATGTCAAAACTTAGCTTCCAAAAAAAGTGACATATTGTTAAAAAGAGACGTTTACGCATTGACAAAGGTTCTGCGTGTGTTCTATTGGGATAACAATTTTAGTCATTTTGTCCTTTTATTTGTTATCTTGTTTCTATTTGTCTCCATAACAGATGAAGATGTTAATTTTGTCTATATCTACAAAAAGAATATGAATAAAATTTTGTGAGACTTTGTTTTAGAAAAATGACATAGTATGTCACTTTTAAATTTCACCATGTTAATTAAGTCAATGTTTGAATCCTTTTACTTTAATTTATTTATCATACTCATTTTTAACCAAACATTAACATAATAAAATATTATACATGTAAACTCAAAATCTTTCCTTAATTTTCAACCATACATTCTCCAAAAAATACTATTCAAAACTATGTTTTTTAAATTTTAAGGCCACCAAACAATGGCTAATTTATATGCAATAATACAAATAAAGTGTTATATCATGTCACTTTTAATGTAAAGTTTGAATTCATATTCATATATACATTTTCACAAACACACATATATGCATCTATTTAATTGATCCCAAAAAATTCAAATGAACCTGACTGCGACATTTTTAGATAAAAGGGAAAGAAAATATCACTTTCAAGTTTTAACACTTAACTCAAATGCAAAAACACAACTAATGTATTATATCATGTTACTTTTTTTTATGTAAAACAATGTTTGAATTCATATTCATATATAAATTTTCACTACTACAAATGAGATAGACTCGTACCTTTTTAGAAATTAGTGACGAAGAATTTCACTTTCAAGTTTTAGCATCTTATACAAATAAATTATTATATCATCATAATTTGATTTTTCATTTATATCAACTCAATCTAATTAATAAAAATCTGAATTTTAATCTATACTAACTCAAAATTATTTATTTAAAGATGAAATTTCATATATATTAGAACAGAAAGACTTTAACAACATTAAAGTCAAACAAAATATAAACTAATTGAATAAAAAATCAGAAACATACAAACCTATAGATTTTGGTTCACTATTTACAAATTTGGAGAAGAAAACATAGTTGAAACTGTAAGTGTTATGCCCTAAGTCCAATCAACTTGGAACATAAACACTTTA
>CAIGRB010033543.1:3486-15648 GCA_903798255.1 Fraxinus quadrangulata | reverse complement strand
TTTATATATTTATATTTATTTTTTGATTTTTAATTTAATTAAATAACTTATTTAATATGAGAAAAATGTAAAGTACCATTTTGCCTTTTTTAATTTGGTCAAAATTGATCAAATTTTCCATTTTTTGGTCAACTAACGGAACAGTCGACGGTTTCCGTCCAAATGGACTCCAGCTGCATATTTATGAAAGGTTAAGGGCATTCACTGGCATAAAATGAAAGTTAGGGTAAAGTCTGCAAAAAATGGAAAGGTCAGGGACTGCTGTTGCAATTTTCCCTTTAAATTATAATATAAGCTAGTCGAACACACTTTTTACTCAAATATTTTATGGACCTACAACTTATTATCCACTTTTTATACAAACATTCCGTGGGACCTGCCACTTAAATTACAATCTAAACACTCCCCAAAAGCACTAAGCATTCAAAAGAATGTGTGGATTATAGAGTCGAACCTTCTCATCATATCGGAAGAGGGATTGGTCAAAGTAGGGGGAAGGACTCTGAGATTGACAATTAAAAGGCAAATTGACTAACATCTTCTTCACAAACTGCAAGATTGAAAAGACCATGGCACGATAGTAAAATCATACTGGAATTGTTATGCCAAGTACACACTGTATTCCTTAAAAAATGTAAGATAATAAGATAGAAAGCATAATAACAAAATATTTGAATTCAATTTGCTTGATCAATTATTAATAATACCTGAGGCAAGCTGGTAGCTTTATTTTTATTGCTCCTTAGCTGCTCCAGGGCATGGATGTTATTTGAATGGCTTGATATGAAATTCATGTAAAGTGATGAATTCTTTGATGAAGAATGAAAGTGATCGCAGAACAGTTCAAACAATGAATAAAGCTCCTCTGCAGAGTTCTACAGAAGATCAACAAGGAAACATACATATGTTTAATAGGGTAAATGATCGTCTCCAAAACAATTAATTCCAATATAATCATTGGCATTTTAATGTCGACACTTATGATATTCAAGCTTCAAGTGGTCTGACATCAGTGGATGGCGAGTAATTTGAAGGAACCAAAAACATTAAAGAAATCCTAGGCAGTACTATAAATTCGAAAAAATTAATAGTAGAATAAGAATTACAGACACCTGATAAAATGAAATAATTTCAGCAGTCTCCATGTTATATACAGCAAAAAAGGCAGGATGATTATCTGCATTTCGTGCCACCTGTAACTCAGAAAAAAATGGAAAACATACATACCTCAATTAGTTGCAATGTACAAAATTGCAATTAAGAACGTAAAAATTTGGGCAAATTAGAAGATATCAAATGACAGAAAATAGCACAGTTCATCCTTCATGTTGAAACTATAAACATGGTTTAGTTAGACCATTAATTGGTCAGGATCCGCCACAGAAGTCCAAGATATAACATTGCTAACTTTGTAGGTTAAAAGTAAAAGCATTCACATCACCAGAGTCATCAAGAGCAAAATACGTCAGTTAGGTTCCACATGTTCATGAACAAAATATTCCAGTCAGACCAAAGAGAAAATTGAACTTCAGGAGCTGATTCAAGGTACGTTATCAAAGGAGATTAGACGGATGGATCATCAGAAGGCTTGTCTTAAACCAGAAATACAAAATGTTGGTATTAATCCACAAATTCTGTCATATACACCATAACACGAATCCTCAATCTACTAGATTGGCATCATATGAAACATGTTAAACCAAGCTTTAGTTAAACATGTTTAACCAAGCTTTAGTGAACATTATAAATTGAGGAAATAAGTATCAAAAGTAGATTTGAGAAGCATACAAGGAGAAAACTTAAAATGAAGCTATTGGGTATTTCTTAAACAAAGAAGGATCATGTATCATAAATAGCTAGAAGTTCAAGAAAACACACGTAATAGGCTGCAAAAACAAACATATACTCACTCACCCTTTTTGGCTTAATTCAACAAATGCGAGGAAGAAATGATAAGTCAGATAAGAGGAAATAGACATGTGAAAATAAAATAAAATAAAAATGACTGATGATACCTCAAAAAAATCATTACTTCCATTTTATAGCGTACTTCCAATTGGCATGTAAGACAATATGTGATACATGAGCAATAAACTAATTAAAACATGAAGCTAAGCTCTACTCCCAGTAAAATTGAGATTAATTAAATAAATTATTTTTAGCATTCTGTTCAATCCGGTACTACGTCTTCTAAAAGAGTGTAATGAAATCAAATTAAATCTTTTGCAACAACGTCAAGCCACCTTTTTGGTCCAATTCTCTTTCTTTTATCTTTTTCTATTAGGTCACATCAAATCGTGTCCAATGAAGCATAGCTCTAATAATTGTCATGTAAAATGTGCCATTTAACTACCTTTTAATTTGGTAGATATTATTCAATAAAACAATCACTCTTATAGGACTGTGATGATTCTACTTAAACTATAACCTTTAATTCCAAAATTTTGACTGAAACTACGTCACAATGAATGAAATACATCAAAGGGCCTCGTCTTAACAATGTTTTATATGTTCACCCATGATCCATGACCAAAGAGATGAGATAAGAACCTAGTACTCCCATCTCACTCTACTGAACGCTTGATCATAATTATCCCAAATAATACTGAACTTCTAATAGCAAAAATTCTTTTTTCTCTAACACCTAGTTCTGCACTCATTCATTTATCAACCTTTTTATATGCCTTTCTTGATGAAACAATAAAAATCATATCCAAATCTAGCTTCTTTTCTCCTCCCATCAATATATGAAGTAATATGTAGAATTGGACTGGTGAATTCAGCTTGTTTCTAATCGTTAACATTTGTATCTTTGATACGGTCCAATTTATGCTATGCCTTTCATTAAATGATTTTCTAAAATAATTATTTCTTCAAATGGATAAGCATAATATATTTGAGTTATAGCCAAAACCTAAACAGTAATAACGCTAGTTCTTCATGGCCCTATTCTCCCAGAGCTAATTAAGATTGTTTAATAAAAAGGAAAGGTACCAACACTCAAATGACACTATCATACAGAGATAAGTAAGAGAAGTCAGTCCAAGAACTAATGAGCAAGAAAGAAACCTACCCCACCATTAACACTGCCAAATTTGATCAATAGATGATATCGGTCCAAGAATTGCACCTATGCATAATTATCAACCAACTGTCAAAAGTTCTGTTGGTTTAGTGACATATAGAATGTAAAGAAAGAGTTTGAAAGGAACAACGAACATAACTGTTTATTCTGATTTTTAGAGAGGCATCATATTCTATAAGCATTCAATAAGTTAGACCTCTACCTTCCAGATGATCAAATCTACATAATCTTGGAAATGGAAATAGAACTTCTTCTTCAGGCATTGCATTCTCTGGTTCAACAGAAAAAAGTAACATTATGCTAAGGAATCAAGAAAGGAAGTTATTCTTTTCAGAAAACAGGCATCATGTTATGCTGCATTTTGACGTTGCTGTTGACTCCTGGTCATTTGATTAATTTGTGTGTTATCATGACTGCTACTACTGTGCATTTTTCCTCGTAACGCTCACCCTCCAGAACCAGAAATTAATGAAGATCGTCTGGAACTTGGATTGTTTGAGATGCTAGAAATGGATAGGGACCATGAGTGATCGACAGAAAGGCATGGAACATGCGCCACTTCCGTTGATGTTTGCTCTGTGGAGTTAGAAAAACACGACGAATTTTGATGGGATTGGAAATCCTGCAGGAGAATCAGAGGCTTCTTGTTTTCATTTTTCTGGAGTATTGAAACTATCCCTGAGTGGGTGGGTCTTTTTGATAGCTTACATTTTTCTGCATACAACTTGTTCACTGGATCTTCCACAATTTCGTCTCTTAATAAAACCATTTTGATTGAACAAAAAAAATTTTCCCCGGCTGATTAGTAGAATTCTACATGACGTAAAAAGAAAGCCATCTTTAAAGCATCTGTAAGCATATAAGGAATTAATAGAATACGGAAGAATAGAGTATCTGCCAACCCTGGTTGTCACAAGGCTCTACTTCCTAAATATTTTGGATTGTTATTCATCTTTTACTATTACTCATCATCTCTGAAAAATTCTCTGCATGATAACCCAGTCATCTAAGCAGTGGAACACTTCATTTTATGTACGCTTGCCTAAGTTCTTTAACTACAATCTAAATCTTATTCTGAGAGTCAATTTTACAAAGATTTCATATTTAATATTGAACCCCTCATGCATAACTATAATAACATCATAGAATAGGCAAAAAATATATATATATATTCATGAAAAACATGAAAAAATAAAGAAGAAAAATAAGACCTAGAGAGAGAGATGAAGCAATTACACTGTAAAATTTCTAGCAGATCAATCCATAAAGAAACACCTAATAAAGTAAGTAATCTATAGAAGTTGGCAGATTTTTCAAAATTCCTAACACCTTTAAAGAGTTGAAGTAATCAATCACCTCACTTTACATAAATGGTATATGTAGAGTCCTTAATTATCTAAGATACCCCATGCTCTACAGATGGAGTTGTCATACATTAACGGTGCACAATATTTATGTTGTCAATATAAATAAAGAAATATCAAAGAGATCAAAGTCTTCATGATTATCATTATAGTGATAGAACTCACCAGGTTTGGATCTACTTCTTCATTCCATATTCCTCGAAATATGAATGAAAGCAACCGCTGCTTTAAACCACTCAAAAAAGAAGTTTCATGAATATATTCTACATGTGAACCATTCCCAACATGATTTGTAGACACCTGATGCAATTTATTTTCGTCAGGGGCAGTGCACTGCAATCAATGAAATTGGGAGTTGGACTTACATTTAAACAAACTCCAAGTAAGAGAGCACAGTGATGGAATGAACAAAACATATATTTAAAGAAGGAGATCAAAGGTTTTCGAGTAGAGATCACAGTTTTGTTCTTCCTTGCGACGCCTTTTAAACCTTCACACACAGGACCTACAACCCACTCACTTCTAGGAGCAGTCTTCTTAAAGTAGTGATATGTTATAACACAGGAAGTGGGTGCTTCAGCAAATCAAATGAATCACCAGCTATATGTTATTTAAATCAGACATTCGAAAAAATATTCATACAGCCAATGATTCTTCTGGTTGTTGATTTCAAAATCCTGAATCTGCTATTTGAGTTTTAAGCTATAGAATACTAAACAGAATCTTCTCCAAAATATAATATTCATTGAAAGATGATATATTTTTTCAACCAACCCAACTAGAACCACTGTGGTCAAGCGATTTTTTTCTAAAGGTCTCTGAGGCGATAATATAAAATTGAGCCAAAACGGTAAATATGATCAGATTTCAACTAATTGAGCAAAAATCAGAATCTTTTTCTCAGTTTGTAGTGTTCCGCATGCAGTTGAATAGGAGTAACAGATCACCCGATAGAAATTAAGAATAGTTCCATCAAGTGCTCAAGGCAGTACCACTTGCCTGCGCACTAGAGTTGAGGAAAAGTTCATCATCTTCACAGCAAAATTTCCCAATTGCACGCACATCAACAAAGTTGCCAGAGTCCCTAATCTGGAGAATGTGTATTCTTTGATAACGCAGAGAGACTATGGCCAATAAATCGTCGTACAAGAAGACACCCATGCTATGTGCTAAATTAACATAATCGTTGCGAAAAACCCTTTCATCAAGTATTACTCCATCTTCCAGTCTAAGTAATTAAGATCAAACCATAACAATGAGAAACTCAGTTAGTATCAGTGTTGTGAAACTCAAAAGTCAAAAGAGACAATACACACCTCAAGAGGTGAAAGGTTATTTTTTCAATTGATGGGATTCCTTGAATTGCACCTCCAACAGCAGGTGCATCATGTATTTGTGCAGTTGAAGTTGCAAAAATTCCAAACTGTTTGCCTTCCATATAAAGGAAGAAATCTTTGCATATAAGTTCACCACTGGAAGCAAGAGAAACACTATATAGTTGGGTGAAGAAACTCTCAAATTTGTTGGCTTTATTTGGAAGGTCATGAGCATAACAATCTTCTACTTCGCACGAAAATGACAACCATGTTGGTCTATAAACAATGAGATCCTGATGATTCCTGCTGAAAGTTATAAGATACTGTCCGTCGTCTGTGAACTTACGAAATAAAAGGTCAGGGCATTCGATGTCATATATGGTATGACTTGGGACTATGTTCTCATAAAATCGCCTGGCACGATGAACCTGTGAGAATCAACAAATGATTTGGAGCTCATTACAAGACGTACTCAAAATCGACCTCAAATAAAGAGTATATCTACAAATGAAGCTGGAAAAAGAAAGCCGAGTTTAACGAAGAGCATGACAGCGCCCAACACAAGATGTTAGGATTCATTTTGAATTCATAAAAACAAACTATGATTGATCTCTACGGCCAACTTTATCATCTCACATGATCTTGGGTACAATATCTCAGACTAAATTGTGGTCTCAAGTTTGCTTATCCGTATAACGCGAAGTGGATGACCTCAAATTCCACTCTATCTTGTGTGGTAAAATCAAATTAATACTTATTCAGTAACTAACAAGATTGTTCATGCAGTATACATAACAACTATGAATTTTTCAAATTCGCTCCATTCAGAACACAAAAGGAAAAAGTAGGTTTCTCAAAAATTGAAACCTCGATTTCTTATACAATAGCTGAATGCATTCTTGCTCGTCTATTATAGCTCAAGCTAAGCTACTCATTGAAAATCTAAGAACTGAAAAAAAAAAAAATGCAATTCTGCTTTAATCATTTCCTCTATGTTTGGCAGTGTGAAATAGGGAAGTACTAAGAAAACTTTCTAATTCTAAAATCGGAAGCCAACTCAATGCTCTCAGAAACAGCATCAGTAATTACTGAAAAAGGGGGGGATCTTGATCAATCCCCCAGCTTATATTTCCATATAAATCCTCAAAACAGCAAAAAATAATCAAATTGACAGAAAAGAAGAAGAAATACACTGGTGCCAGGAGCAGGGTTAGAAATCTGCCGCTCAAAAATCCGGGCCGTAACATTGTTGCTTCTAAACATGAGTAATCCTTGTTCTGTTCTGATTAATTGATACTCTCAATCTGCTTGCTTCTTCTTCGTACCATGTGGATGTGGAAAAACAGTACTGTATGATCTTCAGAGGGCTTTTGTGTACTGCATAGTGGTGGAAGTGGAGTGGATGGAATGGATGAAGAAGAATACGGAGAGAAAGAGATGCGCGTTTTTGTGAGGGAGTGTGTGTACACGCAAGTGCAAAGAATTCAAAATCCAATCTTTGTTACAAAACTTTTGTGTATTGTATGGCGTCCAAAAAAGATGAAAATAGGCTAAGAAATTGCTTAATTAGTGTGTGTTTGTGCCAAGATATTTTGGGTGAATGTATTTTAAAATAATAAATTGATGAAAAATATGTGGTTGAAAAAGAATTAAAAATTATTGATGTGATGAAAAATATTATTTTATTGAAAAATGTATGATTGAAAATTAGGGCTCACATGGGCTTAGAGTGTTTCCAATTGTGATATGAAATACAACACTATTATGTTATATGTACAGAAAAAACTTAACACAATTTTCATATTGATTTTGGACTACAAAAAATGTGTCATACAAATGGTGTCACTTATACGATTTCTGTGAATTATTCAAAATACAATCATGCTACATAGACATGTTCGGTAACCATGGTTAAAAATAGAGTGACACGTGATACAATATTGGACAGATTGAAAAAAAAAAAAAACTTAGCCACACAAGTGCTACGTTGGCCGTCAACATCTGTCTCCAAAGCTTGTTCAAGCAACATTATTCCATAAAATATACAAAGTGGTCAAAAATCTCTCCAATGGAGAGATGTAAAGAAAATGTAAATTGTATTTTTTGACAAAAATTGTAAAAAAAAAGATAATTTTTCCCTTTTTTCTTTTTCTACATCCAATTTATATTTAATTTTACACTTCCATCGAAGATGCTCTTAAGTCTCTAACTTTTAACACCTTTTGTAAACTCGACTTCTAATTTTGGACTTTTAAGTCACTAATTGTAGTGTTTTTGGTGGGTTGGATCCTTTGAATGGCTTGCCACTCTCCATAAAGGTATCTGGGTAACGCATCTACGTATCAAAAATAAGACTCTTGTCTTTTGGTTTTTTTACCCATACGATACAGTTTCTTTTTTATTTTGCCTATGGTTAGAAACGCTTGTGTTATAGGCCTCCTGCGACAAATCAAATAAATGGGATGTCACTGATTCAGCAAACTCAACAATAAGTACCTACTGCACAAGTATGTGGATAATAAGTTTGCAGCTTGAAAGAAAAATAAGTGTAAATTAAATCTTACACATGAATGTAAGAAAATTAACATTTTAATGATCTAACAAAACCCTACTGAAACGTCATAGTGTATAACATCGCTGCTTCGTAGACCTTTCGCCATTCACTTATATGTAGATGAAAATTTTACTATTTTAATATTTATGCAATTGCAATTTCATCTCTTTTCATCCCATAAAGTTGCATAAACAGTTGTTTGATGTTTCATGAATAATACTATTTTTGTCTCTTTTTAACTATTTGTCTACTTTTTACTATTTTTGGTTTCTATTATACTAACTAATTTTTATAAAGCATTTTTGGCACGGATTTAAAAGGGAAAATAGTTTATTTATTTTTGAAAAAAAACTTGTAAATCCATAGAGTGGATGAATTTGATTTTGGAGAAAAATAACTTTTAAAAAATCATTGACAAACAAGCCTTCTGAAAAGGCCAAGATAACGATATTAAAAACAAGATTCCAAAAGCACAATCGATCAGAAAGTAAAATTGAAACACAAGAGATTTATTTCAGCTTAAGCCTTGGAGGTTCGACGACCACTTCTAACGTCTATATCCCTCGTTGAGCATCCAATAAATTGGATATTCACTCAGTTGCACTATATAGCCCAAAAATGGCAACAAAAATTACAGATATTTTCTTCCAACACAAGAGAGAAGTACAACAATAACTACAGGTATACAAAGAATCATTCAAAAAACTTCAACTCGCCTTCTGAAAACTACAACTATAAGAAACCACTTATTCTTACAGTAATCACTCGAAAATATACAGATTTCAAAACCTCAACACCTTCAATATTTCATGAATTATCTAATCATTATTGGAAATTGCTTGCTATCTGAGCATTGGATTTGTTGTAATGCCTCAAATGCCTAACAATGAAAGTGATTGCTTTGCATGTAGCTTTAGTTTGGAGTTTTTGTGCATTTACCTCTTATCTTTCTCCATCCTAGTTGAAATTGTGCCTTTACAAGTTCTAAATATGTTTGTCATTTAAATTTACTTTTAGCGTGGAGAGGACTCGCTAATTTCAGTTAAAATTTGTAATTAGATGTTAATTCGTTTGTGAAGATGAAGGTGTGACAACTTGTGTTCTTGAAAATTTAGGTATGACCTAAGTAAGTGATGTAGGATAAGAGAGAAGGCAGCAATAAAGGGGGAAGAAACTAGAGAGAACGAGGGAAGATGCCGGAGAAGAAACAAAAATTCAAGGAGAAATGGGTAGGAAGGAAACGTTTGCTCCAAGCAAAGCCATTTCATTTCATCATATTTATCAATTGTTCCAACTACTATGAAAAATCCAATAAATAGTAAAAACCTAAATTACTAGTGATTGGCTTAGGCATATCCACTACTACAAGTCCAAAAATAATAATAAAAAACATAATTAATAAAGATCAACAGCAAAATAAATCGTAATTTCCGTATCAACTCTTTTAGGATGGAAGAAAAACTCGACCTTGTCACGTGAATAAATCATAAGAGTCTGCAATCAATCTCCCAGTCATCAACAAAAGTGACTGACTCATGCCACATGGGACGATCTTTCCTAAGAATCAAATATCAAAATTCTATGCTTGCTAGTAACGAAAACTGTAGCTTATTCCCAAGAATATTTTCGGCCAAGAGGGACGATTTCTCCATCTAATGAAGTACCAACTCCGAATAACAAACACTCATACAACTCATCTTTAAAAATTTCATTTGGTTGTGTATAATGAGCAGCATAAGAAGCTACCATCGCAGACTGATCTGTAGAGAAAAATGATTGCAATAGCGAAGGTTCGAATGGGCCTTGATTAGTAAATAATTCTTCTGTATTAAAAATATAACTTTCATTTAAGTGAGATGGCCAATAAAATCGAAAATCTTTATGTGAATGATCTAAAAACTTTTTCTTCACGTTTTTGGGAATACGGATAAGAGAAACGCGCAATAAAGTATAATAATTTTTCAATCGGGTACCCTAAATTCAAAAAATTCATGATTGAAAATGATTTGACCTTTTAATTTGGCATGAAATTTAAGAACATTGTTAACAAGATGATTAGCTAACAAAGCATGTCGATAATTAATGGACAATATCCTAATGCCGATAGGAAGAGTGTGCAATCAAGTAATAGTCTTAAAAAACAATGTGGCAACTTGTGGAATCTCATGTAATTGAAGGAAAACTAAAACAAATTCAACATGAAAGTCATGTAACCTAATAGGCATGAGATCTAGGATATCTGAAATGTCTGACTTTGATAGTCTTGCTTTAGGTAACTTCTCAATTATATCAATATTACGTGTATCGATTACAGATCCGGTCATGATTGGGGACACAATACACTGTTCACAACTCTCGACTTCTATGAAAATGGAGAAAAGAACTGCACTATAATCATTTAAACAAATCCCTAAAGATTTTATAGCTCGCGACAAGTAAGGTTTGATCGTGTGAGCACACTCCTAAAAAAGTCTTTCCGCCACACTAAATTTAATAGGAGAACTCTCACTGTGTTTATTTCGAACACTGTCCAAAAGAAGGGTAATCAAATTTAAAGGAATATTGTCATTTTCTTCCAATATAAAGGTCATGATAGTCTCCATGGATGTGAAGACCCTAAATGATTTTCGTTTAAAACTACAAGAAAGTGTTGGAACACGTCAATTATCATACATCACAATCTAGATCCAACATGATAAGACAATACTTCTCATTAGCCATAGTATCTAGTGTTCCAACTGACGTAGCATACAAATTGATGGATGTGCACTTGAGAAATGCAAATGATGATATAATCGAGAGAAAAATGTCTTTCATTATTTTATTACAAAAAAGGAGATCGGGTGCTGTAATGCGGAATATTTAACCAATGCAAGAAACAACTGCTGCTTGTATAGTAAAATCAGGATGTCTTAATAGTTTAGTTGAGACCAATGCTTCGCTAAGTGTATTACTAGATGTGAGCATGGAAACAGCAAGCAATTGATCCACTTGGGAAAGCAAATATTCAGTGTATTCAACTAATAATAGAAACTCATTAAAAGACAATGAAAATTGAAGAAATTTCCTTCTATTTGTTAACAAGTGGACTTCTAACATTTGGTATTTACGACATAACATTTTTTTTTATTCTTAAAATTGACAAGTCAAAATATTAAAATAAAAGTATATGTTCAATATAATAAAATTGTTACCCTATGAGACTTAAAAGAGTCTAACAATGCCCCAATCACGATTTTTCATTTGGTACTGCTAAGGCGGCAAGGCGGCAACTGAATTGTTTGAGTGACTATCAAACAACAAGAATACAAATTCACTACAATTAACGTTAGATAATTCAATCTCTTTTTTTTCAAAATATTTCTTTTTTTTTTAATCTTTTTTTTAAACTTTTTTTTTCACTAAAAGTAAATTACAAAAATAGGGGCCCAAACTTAGGACCAATTACACCAATTAAATTAAGAGGAAATTACAGCCACAAAGGTATTTAAGTTTCAATTTTCATATTTCCATATTCAAGTTTGATATTTCACAAATCAGGTTTTTAGGAATTAAAAAAACATTTTCTAATTATAATGACCAAACCGTTTTTTTACGTGACGATTGGAGAGAGAAAATGTTGGGACGTGAAGATTGGAGAGAGAGTGTTTTAAATAAGCATATAGATCTCATTAACCGCCTAGAACCCCTAAACACCAAAACTCTTCCCTTTCCTCAAAATCCAAAATTGATTCTTACCCAACTCATAACATTTTTCTCCATTTTGACATCAAAAGAAACCCCAAATCGTTTATTCCTCCACATTACTGGAGGAAGAAGTAAGGGCGGTGCTACGGTGAAGGC
>CAIGRB010033541.1:70827-85229 GCA_903798255.1 Fraxinus quadrangulata | reverse complement strand
TTACTTTGTGAAAAAGAACTATATTGCTATAATGTTTACATTTGTATATTCAATAACATTTGATACGAAAATGTTATAAACTTAAACAATACATAACTTCAATAAATAAATTGTTGTTACTAAAAGTTAAATATTGTGAATACCAAATCTTCATATTAAGAATCAAAAATATAAAAAGAAAAGAGATCAAAAGTAAGTAAATTTAGACCAAATTATAAATATTTTTCAAGTTTGCAAATAAATCTCTCTCAAATTTACTTACACTTATTTTT
The DNA here is from genome assembly GCA_903798255.1 of Fraxinus quadrangulata. NCBI lineage: Eukaryota > Viridiplantae > Streptophyta > Magnoliopsida > Lamiales > Oleaceae > Fraxinus > Fraxinus quadrangulata. The sequence goes on along the minus strand of CAIGRB010033541.1, from coordinate 84,957 downwards.
AATGTTAACCAACTAAAGTGCAACGCACGTTCACTTACTAGTATTAACTAAAAGTCGTAATTTAGACTGACTAAGAGATCTTTATCGAGTGTGGATATCTCTGAATAATATGTCATCATAAATGAAATATAAATCCCTACTTTTAAGATTACCTAATCAATTGTTAATATTAAAAATGACACCTACCAAAGAATATTTCATTTCATTATTATTTGTTCATTAATGTAATTCAGTGTCCCAATTTCTAGAACAATTGAAAAATATGCATAGGTCAAATGTGGATGGCTTTACAACACGCGGTTTATATACTAACTCACCTCATGTGGTCAAATATTGTAACATGTTAATTTATTCTTTATAATAAAATATATTATTGATTCACAGATACCAGCACGTGTTATACTTCTCTTTTCTGAAGAGAAGTCGATCTCATGACTAGAGTATAGAAATACTCGAGTAAATATATGAATGACTTGTTAGTGGAATAAGTTCATAGGAGAGCGTCATAGAGATTTTATATGGATGGTTATTTCGGTATCAGTTGATTATTTCTATATAACGATTGTGAAACTTATCATTAAACTTGAAATCATTATGGAATCTTACGTGTGGATCGTCAAATTTTGATGGTATTGAACGTGACCCTCTCAGAATTGTTAATACAAAATTAAATGGAAAGTAGTGGGAATCACATTAAGATTGATGAACAATCGACAAGAGATTTGTCACTTTAAATACTAAGAGAGACTATGTCCTAGCATGTCATAGACTTAGACATCGATTCTAGAATTCCTCAATGAGAGTAAGGAAAAGCACAAGCAGGCGGCTCAAGTTTTTACGCCATGTCACTGCTAATTGAAGTGGCTAGACTGTCCAAAGTCCTGTAAAGGTTCATTCCCATCAGCAAGGTATGCAATTCTAACTGCTTAATTCCAACTATAAACTAGGTTCGCCATTTTCTCTCCTTTGGTAGAAAACCAGCTCGTAAATCCTCGGAGTTGATCAAAATGTGCAACATCACTATTTAGCATCATCATACCCTAAATCAAACCAACTTTAACTGGAATCAAGTTGAACTTGTTAGTTTAGTCCGTTCTAATAATTCTGAAATTAAAATGTACAGTCTTATTTATTTTGTTACGTTACTGAACATATGATTTTATTCAAAATTATACCATTTTAATTTCTTGAATAAAGGAAAAGAGAGAAAATTGTATTGAAAATCAAAGAAATTAGCGTATTGGATTGGCTCAGAATCAGTCAGATATGAAGCCCTAGTTCATCCCCGAGGCTTTGCATTCTCTCTTTCCTTCACACCATTCAACAAATCCTTCTCTCTTTATTTCTTGTAAGCAAAATCAATCCCAAAATTTCCATTCCACCCAGGTTTTGTATTATCTTTTGTAGACATTTGTTTTCAAATTCTCAAAAACTGTCATGAATTTTAACCCTTGTCTTTTTCTTTTAACTACAGGCAAACTCAAGAATCATTAAGAAATTTCTGCGTTAAGCAGTCGGGTTTGGCTATTTAAGTTGGGACAATTTTAGCAACTATGAGAAACTGATGTTTGTTCATTTAATTTTCCAATTCACTGATTGTAGGGCTAAACTTTTTTTGAATAAAGGTCGCAGAGCCTTTTTAGCTGTAATGAGTTGATGATGAAGACTATCTTTTGCGGGTTTTGATTCAGTAGGGAATTTCAGTTCTCTTGTACTTAATCTCTCTCAATGAGTAAAACTTGGCATTCAATACTTTTATCTATAACTTGTTTGAGTAGTTGATTATAAAGTGAACAGAACACAGTTTTGAAATCTGAAGTTGGAGATGCATGTACAATTCATTTTTGTTTTTATGTTCTATCCAGGGGAAAAGTTGGTGCCTAGCTTTTTTTACTTGGTTCATAATGTATTGCTATGGGCACCATTTCTCAACTTCAGGAAGTTCCAAACATGAGGTACGTTGGTCGACACCCCAAAATCCTTCACAAATTAAGGGCGGATTCTTCCAAGTATTCTTGGCCTCAACCTCAAGACTATGAATAAGTTTTATCGAACTCCCAACTCATAAACTACCACTGCCAATTATATAAAATTACTGATACAAACATTTGCAAATTGATAGAATGATAACATGGAAGATCGAAGAGTACATGTACACTTCATGCTCAAATTTGGTCACAAATGCCGGGAACATAAATCACATCCAAATTCACTAAAAGAGCATCTGATGATTATTTGAGATATTTTATCATAAGTTACGGAATGTGTTACCACGTACCAATATCCTTTCTGAATAGTCATTCATTACACCAACACAAAAATACATGTATCCATGTGCTCATTTTGCTGAAACTGAAGAAGAAAGTATGAAATAACTCAAAAGGATTATCCAACCCTAAGCCAAAAAGAAATTAAGAAAAAAATAGAACGAAATCAGTTCCAGATGACGAACTGAACTTGCTTCTTTAAAACAGTGATAACTTCCAACTATATTCTACTTGGGGTAATTCCATTATGACTTTCTATTACACAAAGACCTAGCTCTTCTGCCGATTTATTTTGGGCAAATATAATTAATTTTCCCATGTAAAGTATCAAAAAACCAATGTCTCACATACCAGAGATTGAAATTTGCTCAGAACATCTGCTTGGCATTGAACAAAACCAAAAACTTGTTCCAATCCCATTCCTTTATGCTTGGAGACATCACGGCAGCTCCCACGGCCAATACCATAGTGAAGGCCACAGTTTTCACACAACCGTAACCACGTGATAGCCTTCCTAATATTACCTTGCAGTATTTATCTGCATCCTTGTAGAAAGCTTGGCGAGCAACATCCACCCCACCATTTAGTGCTTTCTCATTCTGTTGACAGAGACCATTGAAAGTATTCAAGTTTAATGAATTATAAGCTTATACCACAGGTCCTATAAAATGCAAGATTGTAAAGGAAGTTCAAAGCCATTATTCTGTACACGTCTTCAAACTACTAGCCTAGTCGTAACAATTGACAAAGTATAAGAAAAATACATAAGCCACTCACCTTTTCTCTGAAACTCTTTAGACTTGCCCTAAGTGCTTCAAGAGAAGACTGTTTTACAGAAAGCTCCTTCCAGTCCTCAGCAAGCTTCCTCAAGGCAACAGCACTGGCCTCTATGTTATCCATATAAATATTGTCCTGTTCAAATCAAATTTTATAGCATCACAAATTAGATTTAGAATACAGTCTCGCCAGAAAAGCAAAGTGAGATTGAAATTTAGAAGGTAAATTGCACACATATTGACCAAAGTAACAAGGCACAAAGATCATAACTCTTTAAGCGTCTTCTTAAGCAAAGAGAAACTGACATTGGACAGGATGGGAGCAGAGTTGACCTAAACTGAGCCTTCAACAAATTGTGCACAGCATTGCTGCACTTAAATTTCAATGGACAGCCTTACGATTTTCAGTGTGTTAGGTTTTAAGTTGTATTGGCAATTCTTTAGAAAAAATGATTATTATAAAAGAGTTGTAAAAATCAAGGAGTCTTTTGGAGTGTCATATAGATGAAATAGCTTTTAAGTTCGAGTATGGAATGTAGAGAAAGAGCCGCCAGAATTATGCTAACCTGCCTCCAAGCTGATGTTCGAGTGTCAAAACAGAACTTGTAACTTTCAAATGATATCAAGGCCCAAATTCGATTCTTGACTCTAGTTTTCTAGATGAGTAGTTCATTGTCTATCCCGCCATATTTTGATGGCAGTAACTACGCTTATTAGAAAGTTAGAATGAGAGCCTTTCTGAAATCGATGGATGAGCATACTTGGTTGAGCGTAGTAATAGTTGGACTGTTTTTTCTAGCCTGTCACCCCCACTCCTATAGCTAATTGGTCAAAGACTAATTTAGACGAGTGTAATTGGAATAGTAAAGCTTTACATGCTTTATTACTATCACAAAAAGAATTTAGATGTGAGGTTGCTAAAGAGGTTTAAGATATTTTACAAACCACATGAGAACTCAGGCTATTAAAAATTCTAAATTATAGATATTGATTACTAGGTTTGAAGAGATTGGGATGAAGGATGATGAGATCTTCAATGACTTTTATGCAAGCTTGAATGACATAGTTAATTCTAACTTCAACAACCTAGGTGAGAGAATTCCTGAGCCTAAAATTGTCAGAAAAATCCTTAGATCATTACCTAAGAGATTTAGACCTAAATTTACGGCTATCAAAGAGAGCAAGGATTTAGATACGGTTAAGATTGAAGAATTAGTTGGATCTCTCCAAACTTATGAACTCACAATATCTCAATCGAAGAAAAACAAGTCTATAGCCTTGAACACTGTTATGGAAGAAGAGTATGACTCTACTGATACAGATATCATTAATGATGAGGAGATAGCTTATTTCGCCAAGAAATTTTAAAAAATGTTTAGAAATAAGAAGCCTCAAGAGAGACATAGAAGTGCTTCCAGTGAGTCTAGAAAGAGATCTCAATATGTGAAATGTCATAAGTGTCAAGATTTTGGCTACTATAAAAGTGAGTGCCCTCACGTTAAGAGAAATCAGGATAAAGCTATTAATGTAACTATCACAGATAACTAGTCTAGCTCGAATAATCATAGTGAGAGGTCCACTCATAATGAGTGGGAAGTTTATGGCATTCACTGCTAGGATTAAGAGTGAATCTGATAAGGACATAGAGAAGGTTGGGAGAGTAAATAGTGGTGAGCACTCTGAGAAAGATTATGAAGATGAGGAAGAGATTCGTGAAGCTTATCAACAATTATTTGAGAAAGTCTTGAGATTAAAAAGGTGAATAATTGCCGTGCTTAAAAAAATTAATGCACTTAAGCTAGAAAGATGGACTTATGTATGATGTTCAGGAGTCAACCAAAAGCCTTAGTGAGTTAAGATTCGTCAAGGAAAACTTAGAGGCCAATGTTAAAACCTTGACAAGCGACCTTGAGAAATCCAATGCTCAACTTCATTCATTCTTGAGTAGAACTCAAAAACTGGCCAATCTTTTAGGGTTAAACAAGCTTTCTGGGAACAGAAGAGGTCTAGTATAAAAGTAGACCAATCTAGTACTTCCAAAACCATTTTTCCAATCCCTCATAAACGACGTCACACAAAAAGGTCAAAACCAGTGAAAAAAACTCCCAAGCAGGCCCTTAATGTTTTAGTTGGTATTTTAATTAACATTAGTATTACTTCTCAATCTAGCTAACATATTTATGACAGTGTGTTTCAATTATTATATTTCCAATTTCATGTACTTTTACACCTAGTATTTGAATTGTTGATTTCAGGAAACAAGTTTAACAAATGCAAGAGACGGACATTTAGTTTGAGTTTGAATTTGAATAGATTAGTTTTGTTTTTACTTCCTTGACTTGTATTGTATAGTCTGTCGCAGAATGTCAAAGGGAGAGATTGTTAGATTTTAAATTGTATTGGCAATTCTTTAGACAAAAAGATTATTATAAAAGAGTTGTAAAAGTCAATGAATCTTTTGGAGTGTTGTATAGATGAATTAGGAGCATTTTGGTTCTAAGTATGGATCATAGAGAAAGAGTCGCAGGAATTAATAAGCTAATCTGCAGCCAAACTGATGCTCGAGCATCCAAAACAGAGCTCGTAACTTTCAATTCTACATCTTGAGATCAATCAACAACGAGTTGGAAAAAAATCAAAATCATATAATAAAAAACACTCACTTCCTAAATATAATCAGGAAGGTACTTTCTCAATAGCTTTTAGAGGTTACTAAAAATTGAGAGAAGTTAGACCAGAAGCACAGGAAGAGTACAAGGACAAGGTGTTCTTAGTGATCTACAGAAGATAGATAATTCCAGAAGATCGAGAACAAATGTGAGTGAAACACGTTTCAGCGGGTTTTAGAGATTGCAGTAATTAGATCAGCGAGTCTAATGGTTTTCTAGGCTGGATCATAATGCAAGTTCTTATTGTCTATAGTGAAAATTACTGACTTGGTCCCGAAATTTTTAATCATGTAAAAGATTTTCTACGTCAACAAATTATGTTATTTACTGCTTTAATTACTATTGTGACAATTCAACATAGGATAAAATTGACTTGATTGACTAAACTTCTAGAACAATTAAAATATGACTTATTACTTTTAATTGGTAATTTTTATTCCACGTTATTCATCTAATCAACCCCCTCTAGGTAATTTTAGGGTCGAACTCGTAACTTTCACAGTCCAACCATATTCCTGTGGTAGGACATTCCAGAATCTAAATATTATTGTTGTTGAAAAGAGTACAAACTAAGCTTACCCACTGCTTGTAGCATTCAGGATTCTGAGTCAAACACCAAAGAAATATGCCATTTGCTTCACTGGATAGCTCTGGGATCCCTGCAAAGCACTTTAGACTTACTAACTAATATTTTCAGATGATATTTGATGATACAATGTCGCCTTTGATTTTGAACTAACCTTCTCCAGCTGCTTTAACAGCTAAAGTCTGTATCTGCTGCGAGACTTGCCTCATTGCCTTGCTTCCGGGAGTACCAGCAAGAGCAACCTCTTTAAGAGTTGGATAAATGGCCTCAAACCTTTCAGTTGCCTGAAATATGTACCATAAGAGATCGTTGAAGATGCTTGAGCAGAAACAGGTACAAAAGGAGAACGGAACCAGAGAGAATACTAGCCGACACTGTTCATAGAAGCCCCTAGTAAGTAGTAACTCCTACCTTGACCCGCGCAGAAGATTCAGGGAAGGTTACATGTAGCAGTAAGTCAAGCGCAGCAGGTGGCATCAAGCGCTCACCCTTTCTAACAGCACCATTTATTAATACAGTACGAGCTTTTGGTGCAGACAAAATTCTGATACAGGGAAAAGTAAGTTTATCAATTAATGGAACAAATGTAAAACACAAAGGGAGCATGACTGTTTTGCGTGTTAGAAAAGAAAAGCAATATTTCAAACCTTTCCACTAGCTGCAAAACCAAATCCCTGGACTGAGGATTAGACCCTGATTTGCCTCCAAGTATAGGCAAAATATGATGTGCCCACAAATACAATCCTATAGCAAGATCTCCTTGACAGGCCTGCACATAAAGGATCAACTTCAACTTTGACTACAAATTCACGACGACCAAAGAAATCCAAGAGTGCCACAGATGTTAAAGTGGCCTAGTTATGCAGTCACCTGAACTATCATCCACAACATAACCGGAAGCTTATCTTGTCCTTGATACTTTGAGTTTTCCCTCAATCTAGGCAATAGATTGATTAGAACATCAGGTTTCCGCCGTAACACCATTGCTAAGACTAAAAAGATGGCAACCTGTAAATGAACAATAAGTACCGCATATCATAAGTTAAGGTACAAATATTTAAAATTGATCAAACAGTACAGCATAATAATACTGGATTGAAAGTGAGATGGGTGGACAAATTAATAAATCAACTAATGGGATACAATGATCTATGGGCAGAGAGTAAAAAAAAATACGTCAGTTCGACTTAACGGTGCACCAACTTGAACTTTCCCAAGAAGGATAAAACCAGATCGTGTAGGGGAAGGCAGTTGACTTTTGTTATCTGTTGCCCATGCGTGAAAGTGGTCATTCTAGTAGTACTGAAAAATTTATGATCCTAAAGCAAATCCATTCAGCTGCAGATTACAATTTTAAATAAATAACCAAGATGAATACCCTGTAAATTTATCTAAACAACTGTGTCTCAAAATTTTATAACGGATAGACACGCTATTAATCAAAACTTTATCTCAAGAAAGACCATTCCACCAAAAACATTTTCAAAATCAACAATCCAAACCATTCTCATACCAAGTCATCTAAACTCACAATTTTGCCAATTTTAATTTCTCGGTAAAGGGGTCCTCATAAAGTTCTCTTGTCAATTCAATAAGTTACTAATAAATTACAGCAACAATCGCAAATTTGCAATCCCAGAAAATGGAAAAACTGACGGACAGCTAAGAAATTACCCATCAAACCAGTTTTTAACAAAAACTCACAGCAATGGAAGGGCAAGAAGAGATAGATTACTATAAGATTGAGGAGAAATTCCTCAAATTCACTAGATAAGAGAGAAATGGGGGATTTAACTGATGTGCAAACAAAAATATATGCAACAAGCTTATGCAGGAAAGACAAAAAGTTCATATATTAGCCCCAGCATTTACAATTTTGAAAGAAAAGGAAAGGGAAATCAGACAAGGAAGAGGGTTAACTTATTCAAGCAATTAAGTGAAATACCCAAAGGTTCCCAACATTTTGAAGGAAAAAAAATATCACTGGTTCTATGCTCCCCAATAAACTGGGAAATGCATGGCAAAATGTTATCGGCAATGCAGAAAAGGGAGGTGCAGAAAAATGTTCAGAGAAATAAAATCAGAATTCCGCCATTTCACATTTTCCGTGTCATTGCCTCAAACATGTTTCAAATAATCCACAACAATGCATTAAAACATAAGCCCACACATGCATCCACCACCAATATTGAACTTGATTCTCCTGCTAAAGACGTAATTGAATGCTGAAAGTAAAAGACACCATGCAATATTTAGTTGGGGAAAGAAACAACGTATATATTATAGTCATCTACCTGAGACTTTGAAGATGTTGGCTGCCCTCCTTTCTTTGAGCTCTTAGATCCTGTCTGCTGGTGTGCCAAGTCGGCAAGAATGCCATCCAATGACCACAACACGAAGGACCCAAGAGCTTCATAGGAATGTTGGCTGATCCAGTCAACAGAAATCTTGTAAACAGCTTCAGAAATATAAGAGACAGGTACCTATTTGTTGGAAATCAGCAAATTAGACCCCAAGAACTTTATATTATTAAAAGAAAGCCATGTCAAACCTAAACTTTCATGCTAAATGATGCAAGTGCAAAAGTCTCAGATCCCAAAATATATTATCCAGAACCCCATGGATGATACGTCAAAAGGACTTAAAAGTGCATATTAGTAGAATAAGGTACTATAGGTAGCGTCAGGATAACTTGGAATAGGAAAAGAAATACTAAATATTTAGCTGTTTAACCTTCATACGTATTTGGTCAGTAGGACAATAACACTTCCCTACATTTATTGTCCCACAAGAAAACATAGAAATCTTGCTATAGAATCTTGTGGATAAACAGGGTTATGGTAAAGTTCTAGCTAGCCTTTCCTTCTTGCATGTGCTTTTGGCATTCATAAATGTTTCACAATCGTTGGCAAAAATTGAAGTTTCCATATTCTGTACACCCAAAATTAATGTAAACAATGCTTATACAAAGATCGAATGCGCTTTAAAGAAAAAGAAGAAATAAAATAATTACAACCACAATGAAATAACTACAGAAAGAGACAAAATTAAAAGTGGTAGCAACTATCAAGTATTGTGGTGATATCAAGTCATGGTGATAACATTTCACATTTTTATAGGAAAGTGAAATCCAATACCGAAAGAGAAAGCTAGGAGCAGAGAATTAACAAACAAATAAAAAATTCAAAACTCCAGGATGTATTGCAAGAATCACAAGAAGAAATTATATCACGATCTCATGGGCTTCAATGTCGTGCATAGAAATACAATTTAAAAATTATATGAACACACAACTAGAATAAACTCGTCAAAAAGAATGCAACTTTTTAAGTGCATACAGCCAATACATAATCTGAGTCATGATCTTGCGGATCAGCTATTTGCATATAACATTCAAATCAAAGTTTTGCAAGCCCGTACCGTTGGCAAAACACTCCATTTATTTGAACTTATCAGCAAATAATCAAACAAAAATACAAAAATTTAACAACCCATGAACATCTTTTCAATCATCAACTACTCCCTACCCTCTGAAACAAAATCAGAATTTATGGACCATGTTTCTGAATACCTGGCAACATGCTAATAAATGTACAGACATTTATGCACACACATTCCTGTTATTGTTTCTGAAATTACTAGTTAATAGATCTCACAAAAAAAAAAAAAAAAACCGTAGAGCAACTCACATCCGCAATTTTAGACAATGCGGACTCCCTGAACAACTTCAGCCACGGAAACTGCGACGAACTGACTGCAGAAAATGAACGCCCGAAATAATCAGCAAACCTCATCAATTGTATATCCTGCTGCCCTTCATACGATCCCTATCAACAGAACACCAACAACTTGAAATCAAATCAAAATTCAACAAAATCATACACAAATCATACCATAGTAATAAATCGGGATATAAAAAACTCACCGACACGTGGGATAGAAAAGCCGCAAGATCAGAAGCATCAAGCTTCGCAGCTGCCTCCGCCACGGTGACCTTAGGCTTCTTCTCCTTCTTTGGCTTTTCTTTCTTTTTCACCTCCGCAGCATTATTCCCCTTGACATTACCGTCAACATCACTTGTATCATCGTCATTCTCATCGTCTCCCCACTTCTTCTTCGATCTGACCGGAACATCGTCCTCGTCGTCATAAATCGCGGCAGCACGTTCCAACTCCAAATTTCGGCGTCGCTCCTCCGCGTGCTTCTCCAGATTCTTGAAAACGCCGTTCTTCTCCGAGGATCCAATGGGTACAGCCCTGGAAGGATCCGAATTGGGTTTTTCGGGTTGAGTTTTGCGCTGTTTTTTGGCATAAGTGACCTTTTGCCATCCATGGTTGTTTTCCTCGGAAAATGATTTATCTTGTTCCATTGTAGGAGGGAAAAACGAAAATCGAGGGAGGGAGGGAAAAAGATTTTCAGATGGGAAATGACTAATGAGAGTAAAAGTGATCGGAGAAGAAAAAGAAGGCCCCTTAGGAGGGGAGTAAATATAGGCGGCTCTCTCTGTCTCACGGTGGGCAGGCAATTGGGAATTACGAGAATGCCATGGTTGAAAAATGTGAACAACGTGTACTGCACTGTGACTGAGTGATGCTCTGGATTGTGAATTGATAACGTTATCTAGTGCATGTTTGGCAAAATGTATAGATTAGTCCAACCATTATTTCCCATTTTTGTCCGTATTCTTCACGTAAATTTAAAATTTTATTATTGTTTTTTAACCACATGTTCTCTCAAAATTTACTATCCAAAAATTCATTATTTCCAAAAAAAAATTCAGTCAAACAAGGACTTGCTCATTTTTACTAACTTATTATTCATGCATTTCGTATATCTCATAACATATAATTTAATAAAAGTTTTGTCAAACATTGTCATCATTGACACTTAAACCATGGAACATCAACCGTCTTTCTCAACTAAGATTTTGATAGATTTTAAAAAATTATAAATTCTTACGAGTTTCGTGGAGTTGAACAGATTTCTACAAAATTTATAAGAATCTCATTAAAAATTGTGAAATTTAAAAACGGTTCGTTACATGTAATTTTAGGTTTAAAATTTACCCAAATCTATATAAATTCATGAGTTATTGAGTACCCCTAACCTTTTATGGATTCCATTAAAATCTCAATTAGTTACACTTAAATTTAGTAAAATTTTAAAAATCTTTAAAATCTCAATTAAGGACCGTAAATAAATAGCTTTAATAAATATGATATGTTTTCAATGGTAATGCTATTTAGCACCGTCAACAAGTGGTATTAAATAAAATATTCAATTAAATTTAAGGATGTAGGGTCCATTTAATTGAACTCATCATATTACAGCTTATATTGACGTTAAACGCCGTCGTTTTAGATGGCATTATTCAAAGATCCAAACAAAACTGGCATCAACATTAAATTAAAGATTAAGAAATAAGCAATTGAATCTGTTGAATCAAGTATACAATTGAATATGGGCATCATCCTTTCCATTTACTATCTTATCTCAACTTGTTGAATGGGCAGATCTAAAAATCAAATCTATAACAACAGTCATATGACAACTGTTGACCGATAAATTCAGTCCATTTATGATTTGTAAATTAAATCAAAGTTAAATATTTTTTTTTTTCTACTATTAGTCATACTCACAAATTTTGTCGGCTTCATTAATATTCCTCTTTATAAATTGATATGCAAATTTGCCTAGAGGAGGCTAAGTTTATTTCAGGCCATTTGTTTTATATATTGCGGTATATATGTTATCTTAAAAAAGGGATGCCAAAATGACTATTCACCTTGAAATCAAGGTTTCACACCACTATAGCCGAACTCATTCTCAGACAAATTTTGAAGTCAACAATGTAGGCTACATTAATTTTTCCTCCCTTAAAAGCCAATTAACTGATTTTCTACTCTTGATTTCTACTTTTGATTCTACTGTTCATAAATATCTATAATCATTTTTAGTTTATCTTTTCGTATCTTCTTTCTCTTCCATTCGTTTTGTATTCTCTTCCATTTCTTCGATCAAAGAAAACCTATAAATCGCCTTTTTATATTCTTCACTCTCTTTTACAAAGTTTTTTTGCAAGTTCACTCGTGTTCTTATTCCATCTTTGTTTGTTCTTTTGTTGCAAAGTTTATCAGGTAGCTCTAAAGGTAAGATTAAAATTTACTGTTGTTGGAAGATAAAGCTTGACATGTAATTTGTTTTGATAATTCTCATTTCCTTGTGTTGATTTTTACCATTTTTTGCTAATTTGTAAGTTGTTTAGATGAAGTTTAAGATTTATGGTTTTGGAAAACTGATGAATTCTTACTGTGTTGGTGGTTTATGGGATTGAAAAATTTTTGAAATTTTTGTTCATGACTTTGTATTAGAATGTTTGGTAATTTAATGAATAATAAATCATAATCATAATCTAGAAAAAAAATATCATAATCTGGGAAAAAAATAATTTAAAGTTACTATTGTAGATTGTCACAGGCGAAGTTGATGCAGAGTTCAACTCCGCATACTCCGCACAGAAGCGGAGTTGTGTGGAGCGAATCCACACACGCTGTGCGGAGCATTCACTCCGCGAAATTTTTTTTCCCAAAAAAATTAACATTTCATTATTCTAAATACAATTTCACTTATTAATAACTGAATTCAAAAACATGAAAAAAAAAATACAATCGTTTATAAATCACATATATTAGTACAAGAAAAATTAATTACATACATATATGAAAATCAGAATTCCTTCCGAGGACGGGGGTGTTGCCCCCGAGCCCCCACGAGGGGTGCTGCCCCTCTCGACCCCTGCAACCTAGCTAGTCTGTGCTCTCGCAATAAATTTTTTGTTTTAGAATACGTACGAAAATATTTTGCGAGAATATATTTTTAAATTTCATTCTTCAAATATTGCAACCATAGATCCTTAAAATTTTGTCACTTGTACACTTCGGTCCCCAAGATCATCTTTTTGTGCAATATTAGTCATTTCTTCTATCATTTATCTATTTTCTCTTCCTGTTGACATTCACATTCATCTAGATTATTATACATATGTTTTCATTCATGTTTAGAAAATCTTAAGTTATTTAGATGACTCGATGATTAAATATACATTTTATGAATTATGTGTTGTATTTTTACATAGTTTAATTAATGTTATATAATTATTACATTGTTAGAAAATTTAAACTGTTGAATATTTGTTGAATGATTTCTTATTATTAATTTCTCATATTCGACAGACAGTTTTGATTTTCGTATACGAATGGTTTAACAGATATGCTAATAATATTCTTCAATTGTCTTAGTTGATACTACAATCGTGAGGATTTTTTGAAAACGTCTGTTTATGAAGACCATTCTTTTGATAACTTGAATGCTATATCGGGAAGTGAAAATGAGTTTTACAGAAATTTCATTCATCAACAACGAATTCAAAGACAGAGAGATATGTGAAATAAACTTAGAACTGATTGCAGTGCTTCTCATAAAATGAGAAATGACCATATGTTATCTAAAAATAATTATTCTGTTGTCCAACTATATGAATCAAGAATTCATGAGTACTTTGACACTTCGACTTCAAATGAAGAAACACATAATATTTTGAATTCTGAATCAGAATGAACTTTTAACGGACTGAACATACCATCTACGACATTTATATTACCAACTTTTACTTCCTGTAAACATTGTGAGGCATGAAAATTTTATAGAGAAAGTAAAGGCTTTTGTTGTTCTGATGGAAAAGTTAAGCTTCTTATATGTGACTCACCAGCTGAATTGTATAACTTATTTACATTTAAATAAGTTCATTGTATGAAATTCAAAAAAATTGCAAG
>CAIGRB010033541.1:28956-65073 GCA_903798255.1 Fraxinus quadrangulata | reverse complement strand
ACACCATCAAAATTTACGTAAATGATATTTTACTAATTTTGAAATTAGAACATATTTTTAACACACTAATATTACTTTCAAAATGACAAGAACTAGTATATATAAAAGATCAAGTTAGAGTGAAATGAGACGGTTGACTCTTGTCGACTTATATAGCCAAAGCTGATGTCTAATATGGGATCAAGGCCAACATTTGACATTACGTCACAAACAAAATTTGATAATAAGTCGAGGACCTTGTGGCATTATGGCTAAAACTTATGTGAAGCTATCATTTCCATTGTGTGCTTATGTATTTTGTGTAACAGAAGTCTCTTGAGCATAAGTTATACAACTGTGCTTCATTGAACTTTAAATTCAAGTTGCACGAGTGGCACTTAACTAGTCTCGTTTAAGATTCTCAAGTCTCTTGTGCATACATTAATAAAGTGGCTCTTCTTGAAATTACAAGGACTTTCACGAGCGAGCTTGCATCCACGAGTGAATCAAAATTCTGTATTGAGTGAAATTGGTGGAAAAAAAAAACATTGTCGTCCTAATTCCTTAGCTCCATTAATTTCTAGATGTCAATAATTTTAGTATAAAAAAATATCTCTTTGAATTTGGTCATTCAAATAAGGTTGCAATTAACCAATTTTAGTATTTTATGGCACAATTCTTGTAAGAATGATATTATATTCACACATTAACCCCATGTTTGGCCCCATTATTTGATATTATAATTTTTGGAATAATGTTTTTTTTTAATATGTGGTTGAAAAAGAATGAATTTTTTTTAGTTTATATGTATTATTATTTTATTGGAGAATGTGTGATTAAAGATAGAGAGATATATTATAAATTTAATGGGGGCCAAAACGGGGTTTTATTACTTGTTAAGATATTATACACTTGCAATGACGACACAAGGTTAGATTTTCAAAGTTGGAAAAAAAAACCCCACAAAGTGTCTCGAGTCTGAACTATTGGGTTGGGTTTATTAGATATAAAAAAAAAAAAAAAACGAATTGATTTGCAAAAAGAGAGAAGAAAGATAAAAGGCTAACCTTTGTAAAGTTCAAAAATTTAGGAGCCTTTTTTGTTTAGGGTTGTCTAATTTGCCTAAACTCTGATTCTAAAACAATTGAAGATGTTAATTACTGCTAGCAACCACGAGAACAATATCATCCAATTTTAAACACCATCTTAATATTGAGAAATTTTCAATCATGGCCAAAAACCCAATGTTACATTTTAAGTGGGGCATTTTAAAAATGGCCATTTTGCATCTTCTTCCCACTCCACTGGTCACCACATTCACCCATCCCATCACGGCACCACCGGCATCTTCTTCCCATACCCATCCGCGCCAATCCCCAACACCACCACTTCAACACTAGAGGCATCACGCGGTTTGCAGGCAAAACTAGAGTCCAAACCTTTAGTTCCCTTCTACACCATTGACCAGGTCTTTGGTTTGCCTCACCGCAAGACCAAATCTCTGGAACCATTTTATCATCAGACCATGTCACGTAGATCTGCGCGTAATTGGTGATAGCGGTGTGTCGTGCAAATTTGAACGTGACTGGTGGTGGTAGAGTGATTGTGATTAGTGGTGTCAAATTGAGCGGATCAATTTGAACTAGCCCACTTAGTTAAGCCGTAATAAAATATAATTTGATATAAAATAAATTTTTTTCTCGACATTCATGTGAACTAACTAGTCAAAATAATTCCAATTATTGCATGTAATGAAAATTAATCTTAAGCACTTCTTTTTTAACCTTAAAATTAATTTTAGAACGCGTGTTACAACATGAAGGATGCCAAAGCCGTATTGAAAGAAGGCATTTCAAAATAAAGTATTTTTTTTTTCAATATTGATGGGCCCATGAACCAGTCCGCTTGGATTACGGATAGATCCGCTTGTCACTTTTCCCAGACGGGCCATGCTAGGCCCATTTGATTTGACACCACTAGTTGTGATAGTGGTGGCAATGCTGGAGCGAAGGTGATGGTGGTTGAGATGTTGGAGCAATGATGTAATTATGGTGGATTGTGAATGGTGTCAAGCAGATGTATGCACGACTAGTGGTGGTGGAAGGTTGTGATGGTTTCTCTTGTCGCAGTTTGATGTTGGGAGGTGGTAGTTTGTTGGTTATTAGTGCTGGGTGGTGGTAATTTTTGCTGAGTTTGGTGTTAAGTCGTGGTGGTTTGCAACAAGTATGGGGGCATGTTAAAGAAGAAGACGGTTAATTGGTTGCGAGTATATGGATGTTTATGGACTATAGTTTTGAACCTTTGAATATATAACACTATATACAAGTTCATGAAGTACGTAATGGACATTGAATCTCAAAAAACTCAATTTCAACCGTCAAAATATATTGTGATCCCAACATCTGAATATGAAATGGCACATTCAAACAAACAATCCAGATCGAGCGTATCCCAACCTTTGAATACGAAAGGGCATGTTCAAATAAACGATTCTGATCCAGCGTATGCGGCACAAGATAGTGGAGAATGCATTAAAAAGGTCATTATTAATGAGTAGTTTCATCTAACCACGCATTAATCACATAAAAAACTTGGAAATTGCAGTACTTATTTCTTATCTCAAGTCCACAAGTTCATCACTTAATATAAATAAATAGTTGAACTTGAACTTTGAGGATTATTATGGATTATATTATCCAATCTCACATTTTTGTCAAAATATCGGCACACCAAAACAAGAAAGTGGGGTAAAATTTTGGGATTCACATATCACAAGATCTCATTAAAAAAATCATTTGTAGGCTCGCTCAATAAAGAATCTAAATTAAGTTCTAAAGTCTAACATAAATTATTAGTCACGAGATTCAATATCTATTTGTTATATGTGAAATGTCCATCTAAGCTAACATTCTAAACAAGCTGAAAGTATATGCAAATGAAAAAAAATGTGAGTAGATAACAGAATCCATTAGAAGTTAGTCAATTAATGACTGCGACATATCATCAACTAAAAAGACTTATTTACTCGTAAGACCTAATAAACATCTATAAATAGGCATGCCTGAAATGAAGAATGCAAGGTTGAATTTGAGTAGTTACATCCCAAATAGTATTCTCTATTCTTACTCTCTATTCAGAGGCAGTGTTAGGAGGGGCAAAAAAATAATCTATCGAGCTGCTACATAGAAAACATTAAAATTAAATGGGCCTTGAGGGTCATTTCCCTACGCCTATCCCTATTGAACAAAAATGAATTTAGAAAGGAAAACATTGACTATGTGAGAAGAATTTTTCGATCATTAATTAAAGGTCAACATGATTTACATATGTTTAATCTTGTGCTACATTGAGAATTAATGATGAAACATACCTCGATAACTTGTATAATTTATTTCAAAGTGTTGTTTGGTTTCTGAAACCAGGCGATTTAGAATTGCTTGGTTGGCCAACTTTTGGGCATGCTCCAGTCTTGAATTTACAACAAAAAAATTCGATTGATGGGTTCAAGATTGAATTTAAAGAGGCACCTAGAAAAGGATAAGGAAAAAAAATTCACAAACCTTTTGCTTTTCGTGTTATTTTTTAATCCAAAATTTATTGTTCCATTGTCTTAAAAAGTTGTTATGGGATGGGTGGTGGTGGTGGTGGTGGTGGGAGTGGGAAGAAGGTGCTGGTGGTGTTGAAGTGCAGAGGGATGATTGTGGTGTTAGGTAGAGTGGGAAGAAGATGCATTTTGGTTCGAACTTTACGCAAGTAACCATTTGTGTAAATCTTTTGAAAAGTGACCACTTTTAAATGTCCCACATGAAAATGGACATTGAGTACAATTTTCCTACACGGGTATGTCTTGCAAGGTAAACATAATTAGGGTAAATGAATAATGAATATGTAAGTAGTATTCTAAATTTTACGAAATTGTGAATTAAAAAAAAAAGTATAGGCTAAGCATAGTTTTGGAAAATAAAGTTTTTAATAGTAATTTTAGAAGAATGTATTATCAACCGTAAGAAAAAATTTTGAATTTATGCGCAGAACATTTGATTGTGTAAATATGTTATTGAAAATAAATATGTAGAAGAAAGAGTTTCAAAAGTATTGTTGTCAAACAAGGACTAAATCATCAAATTAGTTTTAGGGCCTAAACCCTAAATGCTTTATTCTACAAAGGTCCTACGGTAATTTTCCATAAAAATAAGGGAAAATTGCAGCTACGGTATTAAACATTTCACCTTTATGCAAACTTTGTCCAAATCTTTTATTTGTGCCACAAGAGGTATCAAACCTTTAAAAAAAATCGCAACTCCAGTCCAAATTGACAGAAATCGTTACTTTCTTTGTTAGTTGACCAAATATCAAAGGTCTGACCAATGTTGATTAATTTTAAAGGTCAAAAGGGTAATTTTACATTTTTCCATATAAAAACCTAAAATAAAAAAAACTCAATTATCTTTCCCACCCCACTCAACCCAACCCAACCCATCACAACTACAGTGCCACCTCTCCAATCTCTTCCTTCAATAGTCACGCTGCTACACTCTCCACTACCCATGAAATCTGCATCTATGATGTCTCATTCGGGTCCTTTGTCTGACGATTTCGAAGGGCTTGCTCTACCATAAGGAGCTGGGCCAGCACCAATTGTAGCACCTAGTTGATTGTATATCGACTGTCCAAGTTGCATCAATTCTTGGTTTAGGGTTATCTCATCCTTAATGGCTAGGGTCGAGCCACCGATATGCAATCCTTAAGCTCTCCAAGTTTTGCCTCAACCTTCTCTTTAACGGGGGCAAGAACTTTATCACCAAGTTCCTTCAATTGTTTCTCTGTTTGGTAAACAATCGCATTAGCCTGATTCTTGGTATCAATGGCATCTCTCTTCTCCCTGTCTTCCTTGGCAAACCTTTCAACTTCTTTGACCATTTTCTCTACCTACAAACTTTCAAATTACAAATTTAACATAAATCAAAAAGGCAATGGTCTTTTTGTAATAGCATGGGTAGTGGAGGGTGTAGTAGCGTGGCTCTTGAGGGAGGAGATTGGAGGCGTCGAAGTTGTGATCAAAGTGGTGGTGCAATCATTTTGGGGTTTCAATTTTAGGTTAGGTGGGGTGGTCGTGGAGAAGATAATAGGTTTTTTGATTTTTGATTTAATTATTTGATTTAGTTTTTTTATATGAAAAAATGTAAAATTACTATTTAGCCCTTTAAAAATTAGTCAACAGTTGGTCAGATTTTTAATTTTTTGTCAACTAACGGTCAAACTAACAATTTCTGTAAATTTGGACTCCCAAGTGCGATTTTTTAAAAAAAGTTTTGGTATCGTGGTTGACACAAAACAAAGATTTGGGCAAAATTTGCAAAAATTGGAAATGTTTGGTACCTTGACTGTAATTTTTCCTTTTTAAATTAGAAATTGGATTATGGGTAACCGTGGATTGGAGTTGATCTGTATGGTGGTGGTAGCAACGTTTTGGGCATTGCGTGGTGATAGTAGTTGTGCACCGTATGTGACCAAATTTGTGATTGACTGTATTATCAGTGTTCAGATTTATTGTTTGTGACAATACTTGTGTTATTTGTCACTAATGTGACCAAATTCTGTATGTAATTAAGTCATCGATACCTGTTATCTGTGACTAATTGTGACCAAGATCGTCTTCATGGTAATTATTCATGAGCAAGCCAATCTTAAATGTAACGGTATGTGACCAAATCACAACTCGTTAGAATTAAAACATAATTGGTCACAACAAGTTACAATTAACATAATCTTGGTCACAGAGGGACACCACAAATAATTCCACATACACCGAATACCAACACCACAATAAATATAGTCATAGACAATCATGATTAACACGAGACTTGGTTACATCTGATGACAAATAACACAGACTTGATAAATGTAGGGATGATGAGAAGCCGAGCTACACAATGTTATTAAAATCGGCATGATAAATTGGTGATCCGGACCCTATTCCAAGCCAAGCAAGCTCATACTATGTAAATGCAAGTGGTTGGTCAAAAATCGAATTTGACAGAGTCAATTAGCCGGTTTTATATAATTATTGAGAATGTTTGGCTCGATTGATTTTGAAACCAAATTTCAAAAAATTTCTTCATTAAAATTTTATGGGACTAAAAATTTGAACACTTGACCTCTAGCTAACTAGAATATAACTTTATCACCAAAACAAGCAACACTTTGTTGTCATTTTGTGTAATAAATTATATCTAACTTATGAACAATTTGCTGTTTTCTAAAAATATTTTTAATAAAATTAGTTCAATATTTTTATTCATTTTGTAGTATCAAATAATTATTTTATATACTGATTTTGTTTGAAGATTTTAATTTTAACTAAAATAAATTGAATAGATAACACACATAAATTATTGGTCAATATCTAATNTGAGTTCGTGAAGCAACAATAAGAAGAGTCGATTTTGAAATTGATGATGACCTATCAGGTAGTAGAAATGAAAACAAATATTTCAAGTGCTAGGAAAAGTTACAAGCCTGATAAATTGGTGAGAGTAAGATCATGTTCCAATTGTGAACCAAAATTCTGCATTGAGTGCAATTGGTGAAAAAAAATTATTGCGCTAGATGTTTGCTAGACCGTAATTGCAAAAAAATTATTGTCAATACATGTATGCTGGAACATAGTACTATTGTTTGATGAGTTCCTCCAGAGATAACTGATAAAGGGCTAGAATATAACTATATTGTGCTAGTTTTCTTAAATAATAAAGAATTTGAAGCTCACTGCAACAATGGAGAAATCTGAAAATTATCTCCACCGACCTTGAACGCCTATAAATATTAGTTGGCTGTATGTTGTGTGTATGTGTGAGTGATGTTAGTGGAGAATTAGTAGTGTAACTAAGCTAAGTGCTTGTGCGAGTTATTCCTTTTTCGTAAATAATTAATAGCGAGGAGTGTGTGTCATAAAATCAAATTGTATAAGCCTCTTTTGTAATAAAAGACGAAAAGAGAGTTTTTTTTTTTTTTTTTTTTTTATTTTTTTTTTTATTTTTTTTTTTTTTTATATTTTTAATTTTTTTTTTTTTTTTTTTTTTTTTTTTGTGTGCTCTAAATGCTATGGTATGTCAACGTCAAACAACAGTAAACATCACACATTTTGAAAAACGCTTATTTAAAAAAACTTATGAATTGAAAGCACGTTTTAAACATTAGTTATACATTAGTTTTGACATCCAACCATATTACATTAGTTACACTGACGAGAGTGGATATAGTAACCAAATTTCCAAGCAAATCAAAGTTCAGTGACCTGATTGCACTATATTGAAGAGTTATCAAATGTGCAAGAAAATGGAAGTTGATGACCTGCTTGCATCAAATGGAAGAAGATAAGTAACTTGGATGCAACTCCACCCAAAGTTGGGTGACTTGCAATGCATTTAGTCCTTTATTTAAAATATAACAAAAATTAATGTACAGGATGTGGAGTATGCTTTGAAAGAACACAAAACTTGTGCGTTGCACTTCCTTCATGGGTATATCCGCTAGTCTGCAAAATCTTCAAGAACTATTGCATACAAAAAATGTGTCAATTTGTTTGAAAATTAGTTTTAATCAAATTCTATCAGACTTCGACCGGAATAGATCATATAAAACCAAATGGTTCTATTTTGTGTTATTAAATCCAATTCGGACCGGCCAGATAAACCAGATAATTGATGAATCAGCTGGTTAACCGGTTTGGCCCTTAAATTTAGCCCCTTGTTGGTTTTGCTAAAAATCATATTTTCAGTATATTTTGATAAATGTTGATGAAATGTATAGTTGAAAAGTTGATAAAAGTTGTGGGTTCCATGAAATTGTGGTTAAAATTAATTTTTGACTTTGACTTAGATTTTTATCAACTTTTTTTGCTAAAGCAAACAATAGCTTAACTTTAAAAGGACATTGACCTGAAAAAATCGGTCTGACCTGTTCAGACCTAGGCAACCTGTGCAGCCCGCTCTCACTGGTTAAACTGGTTCAAGTTATACTTTCTCTTTTACGCTGTAGTTATTTTGTCTTACGAAGTTCAAATCTATCCACATTAGAATTCAAATTACACAGATTTTATACCAAACAGGCATGCAAATCCACCATCATTGATTTCTCCCAACAATTGCTGTAAGTAGTTCTCTATTTCGTACACTGGCACTCGTATTATTTCTTTTTTTTGTCAGAAATTTTGTAGGGGTGATAAATTTTATTTTCTTCTTTTGTTTGGGATTGCACTTTAATTGATGGGTAACGCATGAGCTTGATTTAAGATATTGATTAGATAGAGTATGTTATTTGAAAGTTGGTTTTAATTTATACAGACATATAAGCATATTAGGTGTTTGTAAAATTCTTCAATGAGCATCAATGGGTGTATGTTCATAAGATTATTTATTTATCATTTCATATTGGTTCAGGAAGTAGTACACAATAAGTATCTGTAATTGGCCTTTTGGTAATTTTTATTTTATCTCAAATAATTTAGATAGTTAAGTGCGTTCTTGACTGATTAATTCTTGTTCATTGTTGGCGTAATTAAGTTAAATCTTATGATTAGATTGGTTTGGGCAATTGAAATCATTTTTTTTTCCGAACTTTTTGTGCAATGACTTTATTGGTCTTCGAAGGCATATGATATATCACTATTTTTTTTTTTTGGGTAAATATCAACATTGTTCTACAGTGTGTTTGGAAATATTAAATTACATAAAACAGGTATTGACCAACCAGTTCAACCACTAAACCAGCAACCCGATGACCCATCTCCTTGTCCGGTTGGGTTTAATAACTATGATTCTATGTGAAAAATCCGAAATAACAGTGGTTCAGTTGGGTTCTCGAGAAAACCAGAATGTGCACACTCCTGCTAATAGCTGCACTGATTTGGAAAATATGACTGTATTGTTTTGGTGTAATTTTGGGAGTTTGTGCATGTGTAGGAATTACAACTAAATTTCATTTTTGTGCATTTGATGGGATTTTACTCTTATTATAGTTTGCAAATTACGGACACTACTGTAATAAGTCTTTCACATTTTGCATGAATTACTATTGGCACTTAAATGTTCCCCTCTTTATATTTTCCCCATCTTACATCTCACGCTTTCTACTCGTTTGCTCTACTAATTGATCCAGGTCTCATAATCAACAGAATGCCGCGGAAACCAACACGTCAGCGACTATTAAGACGTCGACCGCTCACATTTTCTCCATTTGGTCGTGCCATGGCTGTAGTTGCATCTATTATCAAGGGCAGGCACAAGATTCCAGGCTCCATGTTACGAACAGAAGACACTCCCAGCTCTTCTGGTATGGCTTTTTAAGTATACCGTACTTGCTTGTGCTGCTTTTTTATTTTCTTCCCAGTATTTACCACCATTTGAACACAAGTAGCACATCTAGGTAATGGGTATCTTCATGTTGAAGATAAGAATGAACAAACCGACTCTTCTGATAGTGAAGGGTTTGAGGTTAGTACTTCAAATTGCCAAATGTTGCCTATAATGGCTCTTAGCTACATGAATCTTGGTGGTTTTTTGAGCTTCTTTAGTTAATTGATTATTTATGTGGAAAGGGAGTTGTTCAAGCAGATTTTGCATTCTTTGATCCAAAACCTGGGGACTTCCATGGAGTGAAGGTTCTGCTACAGACATACCTAGGTAATAAGCAGTGGGATCTCAGTGGCTTTGTAGACTTGATACTGGGACAACCAACAGTAGGGACTGTTGTGAAGATAGAGAATGATGAAGATGATGCAGTATACTCTGTTATTACTGCTCTTAATATGGGAAGATACCAGGCAGGCTATCTACACCTCTTTATCCAACTATCTCTTGTCCGTTTTAATGCTTCGATACTGCTTCTTAAAATTTGTTTGAATGGCTTAAGTTTGCCCACTTTTGAAACAGTTTGAAATATTCATTTTCAATACCTCTGATCATTCATGGTTTGTTTATAACAGGATAGGAAATGTATGATTGAGCTCAAGGGTTACCTCCTTAAAGTGTGCCAGGAGAAGGATGTTTTGGCTAAATTGAGGTCGTTTATGGGAGAGTATGCCCGGGATGTTGGTCTAGTGATTTCTCAGCGTGTTGTAAACCTTCCTCCCCAGCTATTGCCACCTCTTTATGATGCTCTTTTTGATGAAGTCTCATGGGCAACAGAAGATGAGGTTAGATGACATAATTATCTTTATTACCATGATCAAGATGACTTCCATTTCATGAGATGCTTAGAGTTAAATACTTACGTATTCTTATTTTACTTGGCAAAGCCGACAAAGGAGCTTCAGAATTCTTTTCGCTTCAAATATTACCTAATTATTAGTAAAATATACAAGGTAAACTGTTGTAATAGTTCAATATATTGTTTATAATTGGTGGAGTTTGAACCAAAGGCAACAATGTCTAATAATTTCTTCCCTTTCTTGATGCCTACCTGTAGCATAAGAGTGTAGGCCAGATTAAAGGGCCAAGTCGAAGTGAAGATGAAGCTATTATGTACATCAAACCAGAAGAAGAAATTTTTCACAAGGTACCAGAGTTTTGAATTTTTTGCCATTGCTGTATTTTAACCTCCGGTTCCTGACTCTTCCTCTAAATGCTTCTTCAGCTTAGCTTGTGGTCCTTCAGTTTTCCCTTGCCTGCTCAGCAGGTTACAACAAATGAGGCAAGTTCTGGCGTTTCAGCTTATGGTTATTAAATACAATGTTTTATGGAATCGTGTAAAACAAGTGATTAAAAGGAGAAAAATATTTGTACAACTTTATTTTTAGTTTGAATCAAGAAACCTACCCTTTCTCATTTTGCATGTTTCTTTGCTCTATGACTGCCTATTTCTCTTCTCCTTGTCCCCTCTTTTATGGTAGGGGCATGGGTCGGTTGACAACAGTATTTGTACAAGGACTGAATCAGAATGGTTCTTGCAACCCATGAAGACTTAGCTGTGGTCACTCGCACAATTATTCCTGGTCTTACTAGGAACTAGAAACCTTTTTTCACCCTCGGTCTTCCAGTTTTATAATCTGCAAATAAATGTAATAAAAATTTCCAGTCTCTGCTTTTTGCCATCTTCTTTCTAAATTTTTGCTTCCAATTTCCATTTTGTTACATTGAAATTTTCATATGCTGTTACATTTATTTGTCTACTCTTTTGTGTACATTTCTTTCGCCTTGCCTTATTATGACAATACTAAGCACAAATATGAAGTTTTCGCACAATTAACCATTTCTTGCTTCCTTCGACACCTTTTATCTCTGCAGCTTAAAAATTACCAGTTGATGGGTTTAGTGATGGCCATTGAAGCAAACAAAGTTTCTGCATTCAGAAAACAGTTGCACTTGTTGATAGACGAAGACTGATATAACAAGAGGTTTCACAAGGCACGCATTGGCTAAAAATTTCATCTCATTTCACTTCATCTTTGCAGGTTCTAGAGTACTAAGTTTTGTGTTCATTGTCCTTGTGGGCAGAAACAGAACTACCAGATTCAGGTCGCTATCACTCTGCACTAAACTGCAGGTCTACAAGGATAACTGCAACCAAGACCTCCCCGATATCCATATTTCATTCAGTGCAATCGATATCTTGTTGTTCACTGCTTACTCCAATGTTAATTTGATTTAATTAGAGAAAAAAATTGTTGCTCCTGAACGATTTTGTTCACTGGCTTTGAGCTAGAAATTTTGGAATATATAATTATTCACAAATTTTGTTCGATTACACGGACTTGGTCCATCACTTCACTACTGTTCAATGGAATTTATTACATTCTGTTGGAAAACTTTACCGCTAGGGATCTCAGTAGAAGATAACAAAAAGGGAAGTAGACGGACACTAACATAGGTTGACATGGTCGATAAGTAAGTAGTTGCTTTTTGCAGTACATGTAGTAATGATCTGGTAAAAGAAGTTTCAACTTACTTATCGACTTCAAATTTATTAGGATTACTTCTTAGTTTGCTTGGACAATTTTACCATGGTCTTTAGAGGATGCTGCAGAATTCCAGTATTTGTGGAACAACTCCTGGTAGAAAAAATTATAGTCATGTTGCACTGAAGTTAATTCCTTCGTTTGTTACTAGGCAACCCAAGTGCTAGGTGTGTTATTTCTTTAGTTTGTCCGTCATGGTCTCCCCTTGATTATTTTCACTTTTTATATTAGAAATCACAATTTAGCTCTATTTGGTTGAAACTTGATATGATGTTCATGCATGCATTTGATAAATTTTTCGGATTCAAATCACTTGGTGCTTGAAAAAACAGGTTCATGGCCTACTGCATACAATCACATTAAGAGGCATGTGGGTGTTGCCAACAAATAATAGGACACACACTCCTCTGCCCTTCTCATAAGGGCATATCACTCCATTGCATGCCTATCATTGGGCCCCTTAACTTAAACCAGAAAACTTCTTTTAACATTTTTATGGCCTTACAATGGCGTCTGAGGATTCTGAATGAGCAATCAATATAGCATAGGAGGTAGAAATGAAGCACATGGTAGCAGCAAGGTTTTGCTGTCTTTAAGGACCATTTGGTCCCACATGGTACATTGATTTATCATGGAAAAGTTAATTGTATATGAATAGTCACTCTCTCTCTCGGTTATTTTGATTCGGTGAAGAGTCTTTTGATTGATTATAGACAATTATTTCTTAAATTGTTATCGGTCACTTATCTAGTTATCTTAGAATCTCTTTGCCCTCTTGAGAAAGAAGAGGATATATTTCATTAGACTTTCTTAAGACCATAATAACCTTTGTTAAGCATCTTCATTCACAAAAAATTACTAAACTGTATAAAGGGATATGTGAGATTCAATTTCTAGGAAGAGAAATTTGTGGTGACTTGATTTTTTTAATTAAACATTTGAATAGTAGGATTATGAATAATTAGTTCTCTCCAATGGTTTAAAAATGAGCCACTTAACTCTTCAAGGTTTACCCTAGTTAGAAACTTGTGGACATGTGTATAGAATTATCTAACTACTTTGCTAAATTTCCATAAATACTTAATTGACTTGATGGTCATAGAGTAACAAGAGAGACACCACGTCAAGATCTTAACACATCTCCAAGAAGAAGCAATACATGTCGACAATAAATGTACGAGTTGATATCATCGTTTTTTGATTTAAGCTTTTTAAAATGGCAATAGCGGTCATTACTTTGCGAACTTTCATACTCAAATACAAAATTGACATGATGATTGGAGCGTAACAAGGGGATGCAATATTGAAGTTTTACCTCATGTCAAACTAGAGGTACTCCACATCATCGACAATAAATCTACAAAAATATCATTTCTTTTTCAACTTTTCAATAGACAACCACCAATTTACAGTGATGTGAGCTCTTACATGAAAATGGAAAAGCACCTTCCTCTATGTCTTATGATGATTGATTATTTTTCTCCTTTTCCTCTGTAAAGTTTTCCTTTCCATTTCCTCCAGTGATGTAAAAAAGGAAAATTGATTTAGGGCCACCTCTTCTTTTTTTTTCTAAATTTAAAACATATTATTACTATAATAATTATTATTATTATTTCTCAAGTGGCATTTTTTGTAGTGTTGTCCAATCAAATAGCATGCTAAATATTTCTCGTCATATCAAATTTGCTTAAATTGCTGTCTGAATGGACAAAGGCGTTGGTGGAACACTATTAGCAATCGCTACATCATCTCCTTCCATATCCAACATAAATTATTGGTGGGCTTTCCATCATAAATTATTGGACGGCAAAGCCCACCAAAAGAGTTTAATGCAAACCAACTTTACTTTATATAATCGTCTCGATACGCAGTTATATTTAGTTTATATTACTCATTAGAGTATGTTTGATGTGATAAAGATGGCTAGGTAGAATAATATACTTAATAAATATCTCACGCATCTCTTTTTCTTTAATTTTATCCAATCATGTTACCTCATATTCGATCAATATACCTTACATGACATTATTGCTTCCGAATAATGCTATCTAGCAATAGTGATGTCAGAACATCAGTTTAAGAGTTACCATGTAATGAGTTCAATGAAAGGTGAAATCACGTGACTCGTTTAGTTTTTCCTATACCGCCACATAAACATGTGGTGTAAAACGAGTAGTGCTTAACAGTAAATAGTATTACTCTATTGCTTCCACTTATATTCTCTATTGTCGAGGCTCTTTGTGATAGAATATTTCCATTCTTTATAGATAAATCTTTGGGAAGATTTGGAGGTTATTGGCATAGTGCACATATTTTACATTTTAAAAGTTGAGTAATTATAAAAGACTTCACATTTAATTTTCCAATGGAGCTAATAAATATGTTTCAAAATTTTCATCTTACTTTAATTATTCATTCACAAAAATGGAGTTCAAATTTATAATGATTGGATGTACCTCCTATAAAGTATCCCTACCAAGCACTTTAATTAAATGCTAAAGGTCAAAATATCCTTCACGAAAGTGGTTAAGTTAGAGCATATTCAACATCAAGTTCTAATTAAAATGGTAAAGAGCAAAATTTTATCGAGTGGTTGATTTGGACTCGAATTTCATTTGAAATGGTAAAGGCATTGTACGAAATTTTACAAGATGGCGAAGTGAACCAAAATTCAATTCGTCGATCGAATCCTAAAAAGGGAATATAAATCGAATAAATAAATATACCGCCAACAACCTCTTTTATTTATTTTATAAAATTTTTTAAGTGGTGATGGTTGTTTTAAGTTTCATCATCAATCCACTTCAAAAAGAAAAAACGTGGCTTTCTCTCTTCTTGTTTATTTTTCACTTATAATTTTTTGGTCAAAGCAGAATTTCAAGACTAACAATTCCTAAAGTGTGATTAATCATAAATAAATAAACACGATGGTCCTTAGTGTAAATGATTAATTTTGAATGAAAAATTACGGAATATTATGTACCTTAATATATCATAATACCATCTACCTATTACTGTGCATTATAATTTTATTTTAAATTATTTATACAACCTAATTTAGTGCACCAAAGGTGGTCCTAGTGTCTAAGTAAACAACGTTCACATAATTTATTTACGTGATTTATACATAATTTATTGTATAATAGATACATGAGTACATGTCAGCGCACCATTGCAGACATATGACTAGTATTCATTCACACATAAAGAATTGTACGCCACTAAAATGTTCGTATTTGGATAGTGGCGGAGGGAGGCGGGGGCCAGTGGCAACCCTGTTCCCATTGAGATTTGAGAAAAATAATTCTACGACTTTAAAAAAAAAAAAAAAAATTAATATCGTTATATTTTATGTTTGAAAAAATCGTAATTAAACTAGTTCCCCGCTTGTTCTGAGTTCAGACTCCATGACTATATGTGAAGATATAGTACATGTATCGATCAAATTTATAACTTACATTATACATACACAATCACAGCATGATGAAATTCTCAATATCATTTTGGAAAATAATTAAAAAGACGAGACTCATAAAATAAATCGCTTATTTTCTTGACATAATCTTTGTGTCTGAATATACTTATTTAGTTGTGATTTGGATTAATATAATTGAAATATATGTAGCATATGCTAAGTCTACATCATATAGCCGGCACTTATTAACAAATATAAGTGTCCAAAATGTGCAATTACTAATCATATATTCATTTTCTCTAAATTAATGATTATATATATATATATACACACACACACACACACACCTTTAGTAACAAAAGATCTTTAGATGTTAAGCTAACTATTAATTAAATAGGAAAAAAGTTATATTTCTAAGTTATTGGAAGAATAATTCAAGCCTTTTAGAATCTTTCACAATGTCTTGAGAAAGGGACGTTAATGCTTGATATTTTTTGTTGGTGCCAAGTCAATTTTTTCTTTCTTCTTTTCAATTTTCCCTTTCTTAATCCACTAGGAGGTATCGACTAACGAGTTGACAAGGATGTAATTGGAATCAATTGATAAAATGAATTCAAAATACAATTAGTCGTGGAGAATCGGGATAAAGGAGATGGGACTATAAATTGTTAGGCTTAAGAGTCGAAATGAAGCTTGTTTTGTTATTTGGATTCATTTCCTCTTTCGCATTTCCACATTGAAAATTGATAGTGAAATTATGAAATTGCGAGTAATATTGAATGATACTAATTCCTAATTTTATTCATAAAAAAATTTAAGTTAATTTTCGTAATTATGCAAGTAATATTCTATTTTAGGTAACGTTTTCGAAACACACAATTTCTACATAAAAACCAAGATAAATTAAATTTATATTGAAATTTCTCTCTTGTGATACGTGTAACTATAGTTTTGCCACAAGACTAAATGATAATCAAGAAAGTTAGCAAAAAAATCCATATTCTAAATGGGGAAATTTGTAGCTAAGGTCCCTAAACTTTTATAAGCAAAGCATATGGGTCCTCTACCAATTATTTATCGCTTTTGGTCTTCAAACCTTTATTTTCAGCGCACATTATTACTTATTTTCATCAATCATTTGTACTATATGTATTTTCATCAATCATGGTTAGACGCAATCATGCATGTTAGGCAAGTACTAAACATTATTGAATAATACAATAGACAAAATTTTAATTAATTTATTTTTGTTATTCAGTGCTATTTTATCTACGTTACTAGATATACATAATGTCATATCCTTTCCGAATACTTCTCTACCACAAAAAAGTAGGAGAGTTGTTTTCTTGATGTGAAATTGAAGGTGGTCCAACAACGAAAGCATATTCCATTTTTCGATCCAACCTCACCACGTAAAAGATTCTTGCAGGCCGTTGCTATATATATACACACTTCTGATCAAATAATTAATAATTATACTGATTTTGCATTAGTGTTAAATCAAAATTAATAGTTAATTAATTATCCCTATGAGCCACACCACACCTTTACAGCTAACACGACTCTATTGAATTTCTTGATTTATATGGATTCTTATCACAATACTTGAAAACGTACAACAAATCATCGATAATTTTATTACATAAATAACGTGTCCAACATATCTTATTGCAAATTCTTCTTCTGGGGTGATTTGTTATGGTTATTATTACATTCAAGTTGACGGAAAGCTTGATCACGGCAAAATAGATAGGTTTCACATCGGATCAATAGCATTTGAAGTTGAACCCAGTAAATAAATGTAGTTTACATGCATACAAGATGTTTTGATGTATACACATCTACAGCACAAACGGGATGATTGAAAAATGAGTTTTGATTAAAAAATAAAAAAGAAATAGAATTCGAAAATTTGTGTTCTTTTTTGATTAAATGGAATTACGGACAACAATATCATTGATGATCAACGACACATATTCCTTTGCAATTATCAATGAGCGTGAGGTAATGTTGTCTGCAATCACCAACGGTCTACTAGTCATTGACGAGAAACCATCGTGATTCCTGACAATGACTATTGGTGAATCTAATTAAGATTGATATATGTGGATGATTTAAATGGAATTATTGATGGCTATATCGTTGTTAATAATCAACACTCACCACAGATTATCTATGACAATGTCATCAGTGATGTTTTGGAGATCATCAATGGTGCTTCCGTAGGCGAAACCATCAACGTCCTTCCCAAAATATTATTACTATATATATTTTTTGAGGTGATTTGCATACTTTTATGAGATATCTGAATGGATAGGAATTATGTTTTGCATGGTGGACTAAGCAATCGCTAGCCATATTGTTCAGTCGGCAAAGTTTACACCTAGTTGGAATGGTGGTTCGTGATTTGAAGACTTTCTAGCAGTAGTAGTTGTGTGGAAGATAGTTGGAGAAGTCGTGAGTGGGCTGCGACTTAACTCTGATGCTCCTTTGCGAAAGCATGAAGGTTTGATTGGGATTGGTAGGTTATTTGTAATGAGGATGACTTGGTGATTGCTGCCTATTCTTGTAGATTTTAGGGACGATATTATTCAAAGAATGCGCGCGGAAGCTCTTTCCCATCGATACAATCTTAATTTTGCCATTGGGAAATGCTTATCCCGTGGATGGAGCATGACATGTTATGGGTGATAACGCTGTCTAATATAACAGAGAGGGATGTAGTTCTTGTCCATACATTTAAAGTTCAGTGGTTAATGTACAGTCTTGCCATGTATGACACTAGATCAAATTGTAATCCTTCCGCATGTTTGAGAAGCATATTTAGTTACATTTAAATTCAAAGACTAAAATACATTACAAACGGGTAGGCACCAAATCGTTTCACTCTGACTTTATGATAATAGGATTAAATTGGTTCTCATTTATAATTAATTTGGATGTTATACTCAATTGTTTGACAATTATTATTTAAAATTTTTTTTTTCTACGTACTCATTTTTAATCACATATTCATAAAAAAAGAAAAAATAAATTTGCATGTAAACTCAAAAAAAATTTCATACTTCTTAATCATACATTCTTTAAAAAACATTATTTAAAACTCTTGCTCTTGAATTCGTACCAATCAATTCAAAACATGTCAAGGTACTTGCACCTCCCTTATATATTTTGCGAATAATGCTATTTAATTCTAATGAAGTTATAACTTCAGTCTATATTGTGTTAGGTGATAAATTAAATGAAAAATAAAATTAATTGACTCATTTAATTGTATTTTTTATTTAATGATATATTAGCGTCACATAGATTGATGTTATAATCCTAGTGAGACTAAGTGTTTAGACAACCATTTTTATTAATAAAAAAAAAGATTTTGAATAGTAATTTTTAGAAGAATATATGGTTAAATAATATGATTGTTTTTTAAAATATACGTATGCATATTTTATTGCATGAGTGTGAAGTTGAAATATTATTGTAGCAAAAGAATTAAAGAGTTTCGAACAGGCGCTGGATATTGAATAACATTAAGAAAATTTGCTTGGGATGCACAATCTAGGGATAAAAATAGTAATAATTTCAATATCTTAAAAATGGTGCGAAGTAAGTGACAGGTGTCAGGCAAAGACAGCAGAGCATGGCTGGATCTATCTCAGTGCTAAAAATAGTATATACCACACCCCACCCCACCCCCACTCAAGCTGTTGGAATCTCTACACGATCACGTGGCAGATGGATGTAGGAGCTCTGTGGCTTTGTGTGGCCCCCACCACCACATCATGGTTATTGAGACCAATGGAATGAAAAGCTGGTGGTGGCGCCGGGTGGGCGGTGGAGTATGGCGGTGGTGAGTTGTGGCCTCCGCCACGCGTTTCACTCTGTTGGACTGCCTTTGGCCTCCACCGTGCTGCAAATGTCACGTTCATCTGTTTTTGTAGGGTAGAACTTTCGACCCCTTGTTTTATATATGTATAAAAATATTAAAAGTCTATTTGAGCTTCATTTGCTACGTAGAATACATTTTAGAATAATAAATTAATGGAACAATATATGATTAAAAATAAGAGAAAAGCTTTTGAGTTGAGTGTTTTTACGCCTCAAAATTAAGGCTCGAGAAGAAGCTCACACCTTAAAATAGAGGCTCAAGAAGAAGCCGAAGCACTACGTAAGTGGTCGAAGTCCTGAAACCGAAGCGTACGCAAGTGGATGAAACCCTGAGTCGAAGCACTATCTAAGTGATTGAAACTCTGAAGTCGAAGCATTATCTAAGTGGTTGAAATTCTAAAGTCGATGCACTATATAAGAAGTCGAAGTTCTCTATACAGAAACTCTTCACATCGAAGACCTCAAATACAAAGCTCTTTTGGCGGAAACCTTCGTTCCAATCCGAAGCTCCCTTGTGCTAAAGTCATTGTTGTCTTTTATAGGATCTGTAGGCAATCTTTATAAATGATTAATATAACGTTTGTAATAATAAATGTAGGAATTGTTAGCCAGCCCCGTGCATGGAGTGGTTAACCCGTTGTCAAAGTATTAAATGTATAGCAAACTGAGTGATGTGAAGTTTCGGCTTGAGAGATGATGCCACGTGATTCTTATCCAACGACTACCACGTCAATCAGGACTCTATAAAAGGTCACGACTTATGTCATTTGAAAATAATGCAACTATTTATACTTGAGTTGTTTATGATTGTTTGTTTATATGCAATCATTTTTTGTCATATTGTCGATTTTAAACATTTTTGTCTTCCAAGACCATAAACGCCATAATTTTCCGTCTGAATCTTCGGTCAAAATGTGTTGAAATTTTCTTGCCTGAATATGAGTGGACTCAACATCTGTTGTCCACATAATTATTATAAAAAGAGGGTCAACATGTATAATATTATTTTATTAAAAATGTATGATTGAAAAAACAAAAGAAAAACATGTATTTTATTAAAATTAAATAGTAGCTTCTTGATCTTTTTACAACTATTGATTAATCGTACTGGTACAAGTTAAAAAGTTATAGTTCAAACGACAAATTATGTGGAGATTTTCCTACTGATAATGTTATTTTTACCTTGTACTAAGATTTTTTCTTTGAGACACGTGCCGAAAGAAGGGGCTTACATACAGGACAAGAAAATTGAGTCTTTTTATTTGTAGGTTCAAATTCTCGATTTTTATGTAAATTGCCAAGTTTTTAAATTATTTCTTAATATTATTTGTGACCCAAATTTTTTTTAGTATTTAGAAGTGAATCAATTGAAAAATAAATGGTAGCTTGTCAATTATGTCTATTTATTATTTCACGTATCAATTGATGTAAGAGTTGCATTCGCTCTAAAAAGATGCAATAATTGTGGTGTCGTTTGATGATGTCTATGATTATTATCGCATGACGTATATGAAATCACTATTTTTGTTGACAACAAGATTGGTGGATAAGAATCGCATGAACAATGAGTCCTCATTATCGACTTTTCATCACAGTTACGAGTTTCACAAGTAACTTTAAAAATACTTAAAATTTGAAGGCGATTTTTCTTTATAATAGAATGATGCAATTCACTAAAATATGAGGTTACTTTTTGTCATTTTTGTTCTTTTAATATTATTACTGAGATAATTACATACTCCTCTTACACTATAAATTTTATCACAACAGAAGTGGAAATTTTGGTTCAATTGTTCAAATAAGAAAGTATTTTATGTGTAATTAAGAAATTGATTCTTTTCAAATTCTTTATCAAAATCATTGGTATTTATATAAATTATTTTCAGTATTCTATACGAATTAATAAATATTTTATTTTACTAAATTTCTTAACTTTAAGTTCTCGAATGCACTTTCTGTACTTAATTTTACTCTTTGAGAATCACTTCTCTTCGTACTTATTTTCAATAATATATCTTTTAACAAAAATATTTTTTTATTCATACATTCACAAAAAAAATAAAAATAAATAAATAAACAATTTCTTAAAAAGTCTTTATCAAACTAACGTTTTAAAGAAAATTAACATGCTAACCAATAGGTCTTATTAACTTATAATAATAAAAAAGTACTTATAACTAAAATTTGAAGCTTGGTCAAACAAGCATTGAGTAATCGATTAAAGGCCCAAAAAAAAATATATATGGAAATTCTGGTGAGTAGCTCGTTTGGGACATAGGTGGGGCAAAATTCCCGTACAACGCACAGATGAGAGAGATAATTCAAGGTACATAGGGAATTGAGAAGATAAGGCTGCAAGTAACGCCGTTAATTCTCCCGATTCTCCGTTACCATATTCGTCTTTCCTCGTTCGCCATCTACCGTTCACACGAACCAGATGTTGACGGCGTAGGGGTCATGTCGTCAATTGGACCCCACCATGTGGGCCATATCTGAAACTGTGTGTGATTGTCATTCACTTAATGAATCGATCGAGCCACGCGCAACGCACCCGCTGATTGTATTCTTATCCTCATTTGTAGACTTTTTATCCAAAATATATAAGAATTCTTTTGGTAGTTTTCCTAAGTACCAAAATTAGCAAAATTTTGTTTTTGCAGAACAAAAACTAGCTTTATTTGAATACTTTAGGCACATGAGACTCCCCTATAAAAGGGATAACAATTTTAAGAAGCGTGTTTTAATCAATTTTATAATGTTCCTGTCTCGAAACACCAAGGAATGGGTAAGGATAACATGGTCTGGCTCTTGCCTTTCGAAAATCCATGTAGGGATCAAGAACATGGAGGGCCATCTCGACTCCGTCCTGCCTTGTCCGTCTCATCCTTTGGAGATTCTTTTGAGGAATGTTTTATTTCTATTTTACATGTAAGATTCGAATTTTGAATCGATTCTTGATTTTACCTGTTAAACCAGTTAAATCGACAACAAAAGATAGCTACTAAGCAATTTTGAAACTCGATAGCAAGTCGAAACGAGACGACGATCACAAAGAATATGTCAGTATAGTCCCCAAGTCTCATAGTTATCTTTCGATCTTCCATTTTATATATGTAATCGTCAAGAGTTGAAATTCGATCTAAGTTCTCTAGACATTAGTTTTAATACAAGATAGATTCTTTACTATAAATCTACTTGAATGACTGAAATTTTATATTTATCAGTTACCAAATACATAAATAAAATGGAATTAATGATGAACTTGAATTTTAATGTATTGCTACTTTAAAGACACGGGATTCTATCTTATGTGTTTCACCAAGAATAATTTTGAATTCTTGAATTTTCCAAAATACATTTAAAAATGGACCAGATTTCTATATATAGAATAATATAAAGAATCTTTGCACTTGTTTTCATAAAAAAGAAAAAAAAAATACATTATTTAATTTTGTGTTTTTCAGAAGGGGGACAAAATATGCAACTTGTGATCCTATCCGCTACTAAATTGTACTTGATAATTTATTAAAGACGTATCTCCTTAATTAAATAACACTTAAAGTATTTTAATTAAAATAATGTTATGTGATAATCAATCGAAATGTCAACTTCTTCTCCATGATATTAATTATTGAGTGCTTCTCTCATTAAAAAGAAGGAAGAATTAATATCCAAATTAAATGAAGCCATGGACAAGTTAATATATTTCATCTTACTATTTTCTTTTTAGTACTAGGATTAATCAAGTTTTGGGTACGTCGAATCACTTAGGAATAGTTTGATTCTAAATTGTTCGTGCGAAATCCGTAAACGTATGAGATCGTTAACAAGTAATAGAATCAGTGAGTTGAGAGTATCGTTTCATTGTGAATAAATTCAATTCAAGCTTACTAATTATGTATGAAATTCGAATTATATAAACAAAAGAGAGTTTGATTTAATCCATCCTAAATTAATCTAAGAAAGCTATAAAAGTTTGATTTTTATCAAATTATGGATGATTGTATTGGATTTCGAATCCGCCTATTCCTATCTATTTCAATTCTTGATTTACTTATCCAAATTACTAACAAATATTCTAATTAAATGGTCTAAATAAGTGTACAAAATATACTTATCAGAAATCAATAATTAAGGTTAGACCCAACGATATATACTAGCTAAAAGGTCTAGATAAATGTACAAAATCGTCACGCTTAATAAAAATATCTCTTTTTAGAAACTATCTCATGTGAAAAAGTAAAATTTTAAACCTATTTTTCTCTTAAGAAGTTACGGATTAACTTGCTAATCGAGCAACATGTTTGAAGATTATAGTGTAATTTTCTCATCTCAATCATGAAAAGATAAAATATTTGACTCTTTTAAAATTAAATTCTAATAATAAGTTTGAAAAAAATAAAGTAATAAAAAAGACTTTTAACTCCAAAGTTGTAAAGAAGTAAAAACAATATTCCACAGTAAATTTTTGCACTTAATATCTAAGCATTATTGTGCCTACGTCTCCGTGGGTTGTACTGCTCAACCTTTTCCTCTTATTAGTGGTTAAAGGGTAAATTAGGATACTCTACTTGTCCAAGAATGAATAAAGGGAGGACGGCTTTATACGGATAGATAAATATGTATTTGAAAATGAGATAAAAATTGTGAAATTCATAAAATGTGTGATAGAAAATCAATTTGATAAAAAAAAGAATTTTATAATATGAGGCGAAATAAAAGCAAAGAAATTTTTCTCTGTAAAATAATTTATTTTATAGCAGTAAAAAAAGTTTGNTATATATTTATTTTCTATATTTATTTTTTATTACTTTAATTTTATAACAATACTTAGCGCCCATTTGACTCCCATTATTCCATACTATAATGAGAGGAATAATAATTTTTTTTAAAAATGTGCGTTAAAAAAGAAGGAATTTTTCTTAGATTTACGTGTGATATTATTTTACTGAAAAATGTGTAATTGATAGGAAGAGAGTGATAAATGAATTATAATTTAATGGGGGAATAACGGAGGCCAAACCAGCTTAAATTATTGTATGTCCCTGTTTGACACACATTATTTCAAAATACATTATTTTAAAACTCATTCCAGCACACATTATTCAATAAAATAATATTTTCATCACATCAATAACTTTTTCTTACTTTTTAACCATACATTTATCATCATATCACTATTTAAAATATATTATTTTCTCAATAATATCCATAAAATGCATGTTAACATTGTTGCTTCCTCTATTTGTGCTGCTATTATTATATAGTACAATATCTTTTCTCACTCCAAAAAAACCCTCTATTTCTCTCTCTTCCTTTCTGAACAATACGAAAATTTACAGAGCCCATATGTGAAAAATCAAGAAACCCCCAATCCCCAATGCTTAGATTCTTGTTATTCAACAACCATTCATCAACTCTCTTTTTCCTTTAGTTTGTGTGCAGAAGGGAAACCCAGATCAAAGAATCCCAAGAAAATCATGAAAAGGGACAATTCGAATCAAGAAAATTTTGCCACGAGTGGGAGTTCTAGTTCATCCAACAAGGGAAAGATGTGGTGTGAAGAACAAGATGCAGGTGGTGTTGATGAACTGTTTGCAGTTCTGGGTTACAAGGTTAAATCATCTGATATGGCTGAGGTTGCGCAGAAGCTTGAACAGCTTGAAGAAGTGATGGGCAGCGTTCAACAAGATGGGCTTTCTCAAATAGCATCTGATACTGTTCATTACAATCCTTCAGATCTATCATCATGGCTTGAATCCATGATTTCTGAGCTTAATCCTCTTCCTAATTTTGACTACTTCGGCTCTATTGTTCAAGATCCGTTCCTTGAATCATCTACTGTTACTAGTATTGATTCTCACAGCCATAACAGCTGGAATAGCCATGCCCGTGCTCAAATCTCTGTTTCAACCCAGCAACAAATGGTTGTTGATTCAGATTTTGGTTCAGATCTTATATCTATTCCGGGGAAAGCTGTGTATCCCACAAGTCAACAGCACCCACCGCCCCAGCATCAGCCACAACCCAAAAAATTGAAGCCATCATCGTATTCTGGTATGGCAAATTCTACTACCGTTTCTTGGGGTTCGCCTAGTGAGTCAATTTCTGCACATCCCATCGAGTCTGCCCGTCCCATGCTCCTGGTTGACTCACAAGAAAATGGTATTAGGCTAGTCCACACCTTGATGGCTTGTGCAGAGGCTGTGCAACAAGAGAACTTGAAATTGGCCGAGGCTTTGGTCAAACAAATTGGGTTCCTTGCAGTATCACAAGCAGGGGCTATGCGAAAAGTAGCTACATATTTTGCTGAAGCATTAGCCAGGAGAATTTACAAATTATATCCCACAAATCCACAAGATACAGCCTTCACTGACCTCCTTCAAATGCACTTCTACGAGACCTGCCCGTATCTGAAATTCGCCCATTTTACCGCTAATCAAGCCATTCTCGAAGCGTTTGAAGGTAAAAGTCACGTCCATATAATTGATTTCAGTATGAAACAGGGGATGCAATGGCCTGCTCTTTTACATGCCTTGGCCTTGAGGCCCGGCGGCCCGCCCAGCTTCCGATTGACAGGAATTGGGCCGCCTTCACATGATAACATCGATCATTTACAAGAAGTGGGGTGTAAATTGGCTCAATTGGCTGAGACAATTCACGTTGAGTTTGATTACAGAGGCTTTGTGGCTAATTCATTAGCTGATCTTAACGCATCGATGTTTGATGTAAGGGAAGGTGAAACAGTGGCTGTGAATTCCATTTTTGAGCTTCATCAGTTGCTGGCCCGACCCGGCGCCATTGAAAAGGTGCTGCAAGTCGTGAGCGAGATGAATCCTGAAATCTTGACTGTGGTTGAGCAGGAGGCTAATCACAATGGGCTGGTTTTCTTGGACCGGTTCACGGAGTCTTTGCACTATTACTCAACCTTTTTCGATTCGTTGGAGAGCAGCGGCGGCGGCGATGTTGGTGGCGGGGCGGTGAGTGTTCAGAACAAGGTTATGAGTGAAGTTTACCTGGGGCGGCAGATCTGTAATGTGGTGGCGTGTGAGGGACCGGACCGGGTGGAGAGGCATGAGACCTTGGTCCAGTGGAGAACCCGGTTCGATTCTGCCGGGTTTGAGCCGGTTCATTTGGGTTCAAATGCTTATAAGCAGGCCAGTATGTTACTGGCCTTATTTGCCGGTGGAGATGGGTATAGAGTTGAGGAGAAAGATGGGTGTTTGACGTTAGGATGGCATACAAGGCCATTGATTGCTACCTCGGCCTGGAAACTCAGCTAAGACACCGAGTCAACTGAACCCGGTTGGTTAACTCGGTTTTGAAGGTGTACACACCTTAGTGAGGGTGAGACCCACCACTCCCAAGTGTGTCTCCCTTCTACTTTTTTTCTTTATATTTCCCTTTTTCTTCTTTTTTTTTTAACCGATCTTTTTTAGGGCTTTGAAATTTAATTTTCTTGTTTTATTGGGTGGAATCTTGTAATTCTGAGGGGTGAGTGAATCTGCAATAGTCAATGTGTATTTATTTATTTATATATAGCTTTTGCCTCAATAAAAAAGAAAGCTCCCTTTTGGATTCTTGTTTGTGTTCGTGATTTCAATAGGTTTGGATTTCATTAGCCTTCGAGTATTTTGTAAATGGAATAGTTTGGATTCACATAATTATCAATCAAACACGAATTCGAATCGTGCTTCAATAAAAAAAGAAAGTTCTCTTGAATTCTTGATTGTGTTTACGTTTGTGCATGTGATTTCAACAGACTTGGGCACTGGGTAGGGATGTAAATTCAGCATGGGCGGATTGTGGTTGGATCTGAAAAAAGTTTGAACCAGTTTCATTCGTGACTCAGTGGAACTGAGAGGCTCGGGCTGACCCTCAATTTCGAGCGATGGGCGAGCTACATGGGCCAAATGATAAACGAATGGGTCTAGTTTTTGTCAAAATTTCAGCTCCTTTTTCCACGTAATAAGTAGTCTACTCTCGTGTTTGAATGTGAATCTTCGTAACCTTTTTCATATATATGCAAAAACTCAAAATACAACTTAAATTCAATTCATAGAATCATTATTCATTCAAGAAAACAAACCTACTGTTAATTTCTTTTCACTTGGTGTAAATTTTTCAACAAGTGACTCACGCAAAGGATAACTACAATTAAATAAGATATCAATATCAAAGAAGAATAATTAAGGTCTAGAGTACAATGTGTTTAAAGTTGATGCCACCTTAGCATGTTATTTATTAATCTAGTCACTATATGATCGTTACGTTTTATATAAAATATTATATGATTAAGTTGCCCTAATGCCATCTATGCTAATTATTTTTTGTTTAATGATTATTATTACATCTAAACAATAATTTCGCCGGCCTTTTGGTGATGTTGAAATTAATAACGAGTGGGCGAGTTCATTGAATTTTGTAAGAGATATGGTTGATTGGACATGTATGGGACCGAATGCTTCATAAATTTCAAATATAATCATATTCGCGACACCTCCAAGTTACGTACTAAGATATATTGTTTATTTAGTTTGAATACAAATGGCTCAACAATTTGACTTTTGAGGCCATGGATAAAATCACTAAAGGAGTCTTTCCAAAAACAATTGAAATTATGTTATCAATCGCAGATTGTATGATCAGGGACCGAGGGAGGGCCAGGCCTTCCCCCGAAGCCCATTTATTAAGGTAATTTTCTTTATATATTCGCTCGCTAGAATTTTGTTTTTTTGTCCCCCGACTCCGCTCTTGAGTATTGTTGTTAATTATTCCGAGCATCACATAATTTGTTTATTTTGATGAAATTATTGACACACCTGCTTTAGGATTTCTGATGTTATTGTTATTAGTGAGGTTATCGAGAATCATCTACAAGAAGCCGTCAGTGACCTTCGATGGTATGATTATTGGTAATCAATATATATTGATGATTCAATGGAATTATTGAGAAAATATTACTGTCTTATTCTTTTCTGTAGTGTCTATGAAGTGTAGATTTTCACGATACGAAATGTCATTTATCTCCCTGCTCGTAACAATTATATTGCTATGGGGAAATTAAGGCCAGATGTCATACACAAGACTTACCGAATGCATAACAAGAAATCTAAATCTAAATCTACAATATTCATAGTAATAGTATTTTTCGAAGCAACGTTTCTCTTCAAGTATGTGTTGATGTAAATAAAAAGCTCAATAATAATAATAACCTTGATATTGGAAAAGATTATGTTGAGTTCGTATTCACCCACAAATCGGATTACTGGTAGCCTTCTACAGTTGCGCTCGTGGGAGGGAGTTGAAGATGTTGACTAAAGCGTGATTCTATGTTTAGCACTTTTTAACCTTTGTAAATATTTATTAAACACAAATATTGTAATGTTATTAATATCATAGTTTTCTCAATATTATATTTTTCTCGTGCTTCTTTCTCTCTGTTCAAATCGTAGTTTTACGTTTTTAATACTTTATCTGTAAATATAAGTATCACCATCAAAAAGCACAATTTGCCTTCTTCATGTTGACTGTCTAAACTAGCAATAGAAACCTAATCTCGATATTGATACTTAAAACATAATTATGTACTTATTAAACTTATTCACACGATCCATACATTAGCTTTCTCATTTCTTCAAATACGATATTACTCCGTTAAGGGTTTTGATGTATGCACATACTCCTAATGTTTTTCATAATTTTACGAGAAATCTTATTAGAACATTGTACTTTATCTTAGGTGTAAGAGACAATTTAATAGACGAATAGTATTCTAGAGTTAGTCAAATGTAGGAACTAATTTTCCCATCAAAATTCTCTTGAATAAAATCTTGAGATTGCCATATCTTCAACTTGAGCCTAAAGTTTCAACCATCTATCACATGTTGGAAAAAAAATCACAACCACTGGTCAACGAGCAAATTAGGAAAGAGAAATAAAATGAGGAGGAAAAAACCAACCCATACAAGTGCTCGAGCGAAATATATTCACGAGAGAAGAAGAATATACTTTTTGTCAAATATCCAACACGTGACACACGAGATAATAAATGGACCATTCCCATTCCCATTATTCACTTCAGTTATGATTAGATATCTTATTTTTACACTTTTTAACCATACATTTCATGTAAATCACAACTTTTATTAACTTTTCAATCAGACATTTTATTAACTTTTATTAAAAAAAATATTTAAAATATGATTTTTAGCAAAAAAAATAAATAAATTTGGGTTAATCTATTTGAAAACAAAACCATTTTTTTAAATTCTTTTTCTGGATGGTTAGTTTCGATGTCAAAAAACAATTAAAAGAGTCACATTCAAGAAACCTAATAAAGGTCAAAGACTTCCCCTTTTAACCTAAACTTTTGAAGACTTAACTTTGACACCATTGGCAACTTACCAAGTGAAGCCAGCTATCAAATTAAACAATGGTGGCATATCGCTTTTTAGCTTCAACTCTTAAATGATCAACCCATCTCTCAATTGGGGTTAGTTTTGACTATTACATGTTAAAGTTTATAGCGCAATTATAGGTGCACCCACTTCACACGTGTGTACACTACACTCTTGATGAATTAATCGTCACTTTTATCACAATTCATTTTAGTTTAATTAATTTTTATGTATAATAATTTGATGTTTAATTTTTATTCAATTTGTAAAATAGTATATCACAAGTCACACATCTCACGTTGTTTTTATCAAGTTGATTTTATTTTTTTGGATCTCCAACGTCAAATGTTAGGTTTCTTGTACACATAATTTCTTAATGGGTATCGACCATCCCTCTTGATGATTCTTAAGCACCATTTTAATTAAGCAAAGGTTAAATAGGTGTAGGCCTACTTAATACAATGATATGTTGTGATAGATTATAGCAATTATCTAGATTGCATTGCTATACCTTTCCATTGCTCTTAAATCTTGTTATAACTTGC
This sequence comes from Fraxinus quadrangulata, assembly GCA_903798255.1. Lineage (NCBI taxonomy): Eukaryota > Viridiplantae > Streptophyta > Magnoliopsida > Lamiales > Oleaceae > Fraxinus > Fraxinus quadrangulata. Next base: position 34,890 of record CAIGRB010033541.1, on the reverse strand, counting down.
AAAATAATAAAAAGTCTTCAAAACATTTAAGCACTCTCTTTCTAATGTTACTTTTTTGAATTGTTAGTATATCTACTTAATCTTCCAATATCAATATCTACTTATTAGTAATTTTGAATTTCAAATACTAGTAGAGATGATAATCATCTTTCGTGCCTTAAATATAGATTGATTACCTCGTGTGAACACACATATCGTGATATATTTAATATCCAGTTTATATCTCTGTATTTCTATTGCATATGAAATTTCTTTTAAATTACTAAATAATCCAGCGTAGCTCGAAGACATTTAAGCGCACTCTCCTTTTAATATTAGTTATTTGAATCCAATAACAATATCTAATTGCTATTTATAAGAAAAGTTATTGACAATACCTTATGTGTGAACTATTTCACCTAAATTCTTCAACGAGTGTAATTTGAATTGCATGGAGTGGAAATTGGTTCATTATCATAACATTTGAACTTTACATTTTCACGATGACACAAGACAATGAACCCTTTCAACTGGTTGGATTTTTACTTCTTGTAGATGAGCTTCCTGAATAAACTAATGTATGCCCACTTTTATTAAAAATTCTTTTATGTAGACAAATCACTTCATAAAATTAATCAAGCATGTCGAAAAACAGCTTTTGATTTTTTCGAAAGCTCTACCAGGCATGTCTTAAATGTAAAATCCTTTCCTATCTTGCAACCTAATTTTATGTATAGATTACACGAGTTTACTTAAAACTTTCTCGTCAAAATTATTAAACAAATAAAACTTTTTATGCAGACCATGCTTACCGTGGACAACTTGCCACTTTGTGTATAAATAAATAAATAAATATGCAGATTGGACCCTTCTTCTTAAAAAATCATATCGTATAACCCATATGCCTTTTTAGCTCCTAATTTCCTCCCCACTTCCTCTATCGACATAATAAATAAAGCTTTTATTTGCTTTAGAAAAACTAGCTCTTGCATAGCCAAGTCAAACTAAATCACTTGAAATATTCGAAACTGTGCATGTACCTAAGTGTGTACATTCCAATTCTTTCTCGATACTTTTTCAAGAAAATCTTGAATTGAATTAGTTGATATAACCTCTTATGAATTGGTTTTAACATGTTCTTAAACGGGTCATAAATATATAGTGTTTACACATTGGATCAAGAGCACGACCTCAATTAATTGAAATGCGTGACTTTTGATCAACTAACGGTGTAATTGACGATTTCTTTCATTTTATTATTGTGTTGCGATTATTTTAAATGTTTGAAATTGTACGAAAAAGTAAAGGATTTGGGGCTATTGCTGCAACTATTCAAATAAAAAATTATGCGTTTAAAATGTTGGGTGTCACTTGTCAGCATCAGTCGTGGGGTTCCATGTTTGGGGGCTGAGTGGGAGGTTGAAAGTGACATTAAGTTTGGAGATCAACGCTTTTGAGTTGTTGCCCAATTTCCACTAAATATTCCACTACAAAATGTCCCAATTATAATCTTTTAGATATTTTTTTGTTGAAAATTTAGAATTGTTCCAATCCCAAATGACTTTGTGCAACTGAGTGGTTCTAGTGAAAGAATCTAATTGGTACATCTGTACAACATTGTAACTAGGAATTGGCAACATCATGGATGCAGAGTCTTTTAAATTTTAAAAAAATAAAATTTTTTTGCTATCTGTATAGGAGATCGATTCTAGTGAAAGAATCTAATTGGTACAACTGTACAAATAACATTGTACGAGGCATTGGCAACATCGGTGGATGCATATTGTCTTTTAAATTTTAAAAAGGGAGAAATTTTTTGCTATTGGTTCTAGTGAAAGAATCTAATTGGTACAACTGTACAAGTAACATTGTACGAGGCATTGGCAACATCGGTGGATGCTTATTGTCTTTTAAATTTTAAAAAAGGAGAAATTTTTTGCTATCTGTACGGGGAATCTATACAAGTAGCCTACCTCAAAGGAGAAATAAGATAGTCCTGAACATATTAAGATAAATACTTAAATTTTTTAAAATGTCAATTTCAATTTGGGATCAGAGGTCATTCATACTAGAGATGACAACGAGATGGATTGAGGTTAGAGCAACCTCCCCCGTCTCGTACCCGCCCTGTTACCCGTTTAAAGTGGGGCTGTGTCCTTGTCTCGTTTACTACTCGTTTAAGTTTTTTTTTAATAATTATTTTTATTGCCTCTATTCATTAAAGTGAGATAATAATATATTTGTTTAATTTTTAAAAGTTAAATTATTTAAATATATTTGGTATACAAAGTCTTTTATTATTTGTTATATTTTTTAGATAATTTTAGTTGTAATCTTCTATTAAAACTAATGAAATTTTGTGAAATTTTCTATTTAAAGTATTGAATTCTAAAAAAAAATAAAAACATAAAATAAAAATTAAACGGGGCGGTGTACTTGTTATTTGGACTCGCCACGTCCCATACCTTTATACTTGAATACCCGATTAAGTGGGTAATCTCCGTCTCGTTCGAGGCGGGCTCTACGAGCATCGAGTTTGTCGAAATTTTTTGCCATCTCTAATTCACACCTTAAACAAGATCTTTAATGGAGCCTTTCAAAAAATAATTAACAACAGAATCACCGTTGGTACCTAACGATTTAAATAGATGTGGTTAATATTGATTGTTTCTTTGACTTAAATTAAGATCAGATTTTAATCCAAAACAAATAGGTTCTTAGCAAATGCAATTTGATTATTAAATATGTGTATAGTATTATGCGGAATTTGTAATAATTATCGAATTATCTGAAGTTAGTTTCACAAATGGTCATGGAAATTTGTGTGAATATCAAATTAATCCATATTGTATTTCTTAAAAGTACTTATGAATTCAGTGCTGATACCAATTATCATTGTCATAAGTAGTAAAAATAAAAATAATACTATTTAAGAAAATGAAGAAGTTCGCCTTTTATCATACTTAGTTGATGGCTTCGGTGCAAATTTTAAGATAAGAATGATAACAAAGATAAGTAATTGAAATTTACCCGTCCAATTATCAACTTGCTTTACCATGATCAACGATTTAATGATGTTTTGCAACATTAATTATTATAAATTTCATCACGAGTTTTAACTATACAACAAAAAGCAAATCAATGTACTAAACTCGAAAGAAAATATGCATAATGTAAAGAATATATATTTTTATTCAAAAAGCATAAAATATAAAGGACTTTGCTGCAGAGCCCGGGAACCCCCCCTCCCCTCCCCTATTGGCAGGGGGTCTCTATCCTTGGCTCCGTTCCGGGGGGACGTGCCCTCCCCCGGAACGGAGCCCCGGATTTAATCTTGGGCTCTTTAGCTTTTTTGAAATATAAAAGTATTTTCATATTTCAAAATTTGTAAATAGTAGAGTTTGATTTAGTTCAAAATTAAATTATTGATGAATTTAAATGCCTCCAAATCAGTTATATTAAAAAGAAATATGCTACTTGTACATAATTTTATGTATATTACGTGTAGACAAACCATTTTTAAAATGTGATTTCGATTTGACCGTGGCCATTAATTATTATAGAATCCATTATGCTATATGTGTCGTGTTACAGGGCGTCACTGACTGGGCGGCCTCTCCTTAATTTTCTGTGTTGAGGAGGTCATTCTTCTGCATAACAACTTGGCTTAAAAACAGATCTTTTTTTCCGAAAAAAAATAAAAAAATTACAGCAATGGATGCATTAGGTCTTCTCAAAATTAGGGTTCGAAGAGGAATTAATCTTGCTGTACGCGATGCAGCTAGAGGTAGCAGTGATCCTTATGTTATTATCAGCTGTGGCGCCCACGTACGTCGACTTTCTTGAATTTTCAATCTGTCTTGCTCTTAATATATACACGTAAGATAAGATTTAAATGATATATGTCCATAAGAACACAAGTTATTAACGTTGTAGATCATGTTCAACATGGTATTGTCTCTAAGCGTTGCCGTCTCCTATTTAATGATATTGTGCACGGATCTGGTTTGAGGGAAATAAAAAATAAAAAAAAAACGACCTAGCCAAGGCCATGCGGAGGATGGTGTATAAATTATATAGGTCGACTGATTCAACAATACGCTACATGAATCCATTTTTTACTTAAGCGTGCAATGAAAAATCCTTTTGAAACACAATGAATAGTTATTCTAAATTAAGAGATAACAGATTTCCGAGTTCTGATATGAATCAATGGGGTTTATGGAATTCAAAAATTTTCATTTTTTCGAGACATCAGAAGTTAGAACCGGAGTCTTTGATTAAAAGATTTCATACTTGAGAATATTTCGGTCTCAAATCTGCATTACCATAGTTGATTCTGTTCATGGTCACCTCAATTTTTATTTTTGAAGTTAAACTGGCTAAATAAAATATTTGTTAAGAGAGTAATGGTAGTTCAATATTGATTTGGTCGCCTTGCAAATTGGAACTTAACTACGTCTGAACACCTATGTTCACCGGGAATTTTTCTTACTATGAGTTGAGTGCATTGCAATTGAAAAACTTTCTGGTTTTCATGGTAGAAAGACTTCTGATGTCGAACATATTACTGCAGAAAGTTAAGACTAGTGTTGTGAAGGGCAACCTCAACCCCGAATGGAACGAGGAGTTGACCATTTCCATTAAGGATCTGAATGTTCCTATCGTTCTAGTACGTATCATTCTCCCATATTAATGATCTTTTTAGTTGATGAATATCATTAGCTTTCTTTTTTCAATTTGGTCGATGCAAATCCGTGATAGGATTCTCAAATATATTAGCCGGTTTCCTCGTATTGAACTCCAAGAATGACATAAGTACTAATTCTTCTCCTATGCTTGGTATTAGAAGTTGGAACAAGGATATGTGAAATTTTTTTTGTCTTGTACTTTCAGACCGTGCATGACAAAGATACATTTTCTCTGGATGACAACTTGGGAAAAGCAGAAATAGACATCAAACCTTATATAGAATGCTTGAAGACTGGATTTAGAGGAGTCTCAGATAGAATCACAGTTGAAAGAATTCAACCAAGTGAGGAAAATTGCTTGTCTGAAGAGAGCTGTATTATCTGGAAAGACGAGAAAATGACACAAGACATGACTCTCAGGTTGCGAAAAATTGAACGCGGTGAAATAGAGCTCCAAATTGAATGGATTAATCTTCCTGGTTGTAAAGGTCTTCCCAACTGAGGTATTAATATCTAAATCTATTTGCCATTGGTTTATATAGAACACGCGAATAAAATTATTAACGACTCTAGATTATGTAATTCAATACATAGCACAAGAAAAGCTGTCGTATGAATTTGAAGTCAATACTTAGCTGGTCATCATGTTAATTTATTTTTTATTTTTAATAATCTTATGCGAGTTGTATTAATCTTCTGCGAGTTGTATTAATACGTAGTTGGTAATCATGTTGATCGTTTGACTTTGACTTAGATTAAAATCAGATTTTAATTCGGCCCAAACATACCATAAATGTCATAAGAGTGTAACTAGGTATTTTATATGTTTACGGTGTTCATTATTTTTGAAAGTTAAAACGACCATTGTAAATAATAGGACATACAAACAGTAATATGCAATAATGTGGCAAGAAGGGATAGATAGTAGAGAGAGGTGAACGAGGAGTGTACCTAAGTAAAATTATACATAACAAGCTTGGAAGGACGTCTTGAAAATATAAATAAAAACAAAAAATTCTTTTGACCTTTAACGATAAGATGATTAAACAATGTACACATATTTAGAAAAGGAGGAGTTTTGATACAAGACCTTAGCGATAATGTCTCGTTTTATCAAAAGTTTTGCTGAAATTTTGTCATATTTAAAAAAAATTTCTTCAAATCAAAGACGGATAAATGCGTTAAATTACATGAAAAGGTTGTTTATCTAGAGGTATTTGAACTATATATTGACAATATGGTAGAGTTCATCCTCGTATTAATA
>CAIGRB010033541.1:11963-28751 GCA_903798255.1 Fraxinus quadrangulata | reverse complement strand
AGCAATCCCAAGCAATGGCATCATGCCATGATTGCTTAGAGCTTTTTAGTTGGGCATAGTAAGATGGTGAGTCTCAATATCTTTAGTAACAGCAAGGCAAAAATCCATCAGTGTGTTGGGATCTGGGACATTCTCGTTCTTCTTCTCGTACTCTAGAGTCCATGTTACCAAGTTGTCATCTCCATTGGTGTCGACATGAACAATTAATTTGAAGGTGTTATATAACTCCAAGAGGTCCCCTTCGATGACCTTGAAGGTCACTGACTTCTTTGCCTCATCTATTGCTTCAATTATCTCTTTAGCAACACACTCTTTTCCGTCTAGGATTCACAATAAAAAAATGAACCATAATTATATACAATTCTATAACTTTGAAACAATTAGAAAATTACAGAAGTGAAGCAGCTCGATTTGATCAGCAAATTAGGGTAACTAATTAAGGGATTTTCGTTTGACATGACTTTTGAAAAGTCAGGAATTGTTGAGACCTAAAAGCTACTTTTAGATCCACTTGACTAATTTTATGAAAGTGCTTTTAATAATTAAGAAGCTTTTAAAGAAAGTTGGTCTATTATGATTTTCTCTAAAATCACTTCTAAAATAGAAAGCATTTTTAAAAATTAGCTTTCAAACAAAAATTCAAGCGACTTCCTTCAAAAAAACTCTTTTACTTGAAGTGAAAACAAAAGTCATACCAAACGAGTCCTAAATCTAACAACGTTCATAACCATTCGAAGGAAAAAACTACAGTAGAAAAGTGACTCTTGATACCGCACAAGCAAAACATCATTAAAATCCATTAAGATTTACCATAATCGATCGGTAAATGTGTCAACTGACCATAGTTTCATACACAATCTAAGAAAAAAATTATGGACTTGTCAAATTATCGATCGTATATAGAGTTACCATGGGTGTAGTTCCAGTAGATGACCGAGCCAACAGTTCCCCACTGTCCATCATGCAAATCGCATTTCTGAATGTTAGCAGGGCTCATGCCTGATATATGATGAGGTCTCTCTCTAAAAATTTCATGGAAAACATCTCCATCTGACTTAACAGCTATTTGAGAAGCCAATTTTCCCATTAATGCCTTTCCCACGAATATATTAGAAAAGAAACTAAGGCGAGTGAGATATCAGATATCCATGAACACTAAGGTCATTATATAGCTGTAATTATCCATCTTTGCTTGTTGATAATATTAAATATAAATGTAGGGCAGGCATATCTGCCCTGCCGGATGGTGCTGCGATCGAGTATTTGATAATTAAATATGTTTAGCAGTCCCCAGCCACCACCCATCTACACAAAAAAATAATGTACAAGATGCTAAATGTGCAATTTTCTAGACATCTCGTGATGGTTCTATAGTTGGTGTCTAAGTCGAGCTGAATATGGGATAGCTTGCAAAATATTTGCAAGTGCTATAGGTTTTATTTCCGGTGTTTAAGTCAAGGTGATTGTGGAATAGCTTGCAATAAATTTGCAAATGCTAAGGGGTTCTATATACCGCGGTCCTTTTCTTATACTTTTATGTCTACGACTTAATTCATCCCAATTACTACATGGATGAAGCCAATCTAGAATATCTAGAGGTGACGGGGGGGATAACTTGCAGCACATTTGCAAGTGCTAAGGGTTCTATTATCAGTATCTAAGTCAAGGTGTACGATCGATGATTTGTATATGAATTTCTCGAAATTAATTTGAACTCCATCACATAGTTCCAATATTTAATATATATTAAATTTATTTTAATTTAGCGTTAATACTCTGTCATTCTTGCCTAGCTATTATTTTCAACAAATTATCAACATAATTTAACAAAAGAGTCCATTTTATATAAAACTAATAGGAGATTTGTCCCAGATATATCTTATAGAATAGGATGCCTCAGCACTATGAGGTAATCCGTTATATGGTTTATTAGAGGACCAAAGCGTCCTCAAATCAAAGAAATTATTCGAATGTATCAAATCTTTAAATTAAAGGGGGGAAAAAAAACTCATCTATCCTTGTGTTCTATTCTCTTTATGTTCGTGATATAAAAAAATCTGTCCTCGCACATAAGTATTGGTTTATTTAATCGTATGGAGATGGATGAACCCCACAAGACTGTTTGAATGATATCATTGAACTTCTTTAATGCATCGTGCGAGTCTAAATTTGATCCATCTATAATTGTTTATCCAATTATTATAACTTTTTTAATGTGCCGTGCGAATCTAAACTTGATCTAATCTATCATTGCTTATTCAATTATAAATTATAAGTCGAGTAATTAGACTCATATCCATTTTCTTGAGATAAGAATTATTTTAATCATGAAGACGCATCCCTTGAGTCTTATCATATTCATAAATTTAAAATTTTAACTAATGTAGTTCAAATCTACACACACAATAATAACAATTCGAAACGGATAGTACTTAAGAAAATAAACGTTTTTTCTTATTTCATGAACAACCAAAAAAACCCACAAGACATTTTAGAATCTTAAATATGAAAAGAACAGATAATCTACTAGGTCAGGAGTTCCTTAATAGGCTAAATTACAAAGCAAAGCAAATAAATATTGAAAGTAATGAACTAAAAAACATGAAGTACCGTTTTGACTTAACAAACAAATTCAAATGCCCAAAATTCATCATACGTCACAGCGCTTTGAGTTCAATAGGAATTGTCGGGAACTTTCCGGAATAGAGTCATGGACCCAAAACGAACACTGTAAGTAAAAGTTACGTCATTTTTTTAAAACACCAACCATCCAAGTATTCCAAATATTCAAGTGTCCGTTCCCCTACACTAATCTCATCACTGACTTATTATACAAATAATAGAAAGATATTACTTCTATCAATTGACGACGCCCATGATGGGGTGATCTCGAAATAGTAAATGAATTTGGGTCCCACCATATCACATGAAACACGTACATTATGTTTCCATCTAACTAAGAAATTAGTACGCAAATAAATGAATTTGAGTCGCACCATATCACATGAAACATGTTTATTATTTTTCCATTTAGAATAATGTTATCTAACATCACTGGTACTATAATAGCAATTTTAAGTAACTATAAGTGATACGCTCAATAAAAGATATAATTAACTGATTCATTTAATTATATATTTTTATTTAATATCACATTAGTACTATTTAGATTGATTTTGACACCATATTAAATAGCATTGTTTTATTAATTAATTATCACTAATCAAAGACTTATTGAATTCCAGTTCATGTGCGATCTCTAAGAGTTCGTTTGATTGCACGGGTGAAAAATTGATGGAAATAAAATGAATTCCAAAAAAAGTGATAATTTTTTTCACGTTATAAAAAACAAAAAAAAAAAAAAAGTATTTCCTAGAAAATCATTTTTTTAATCAAAATTTAGTGTTCGTTTGACCTTTTTTTACATGAAAATTGTTCATTAAAGTGATTTTTTCTACAACAATTGGTTATGAAATTCAAAACCAAATGCTAATAAAATTATTGCCATAACTTGGAAAATGGAAGACTAAGTCCATTTTCCATTTCCATGGAAAAGGTGGTGTATCAAACACAACCTAAATGTCACTTAACGAAAAATAGCTTTTTTTGTCGGGTCAGGTCCCTCCCTATACCTATCCCCCTTGTTGATGAATCTTTTGTATCGCACGAACGCCTCATATCCTCTAGCAGAAGCCTTATCCCGAGGATAGCTTTTTTTGTCGGGTCAGGTCCCTCCAGGTCTCCAATAGTTTCGCTTCTGAGGCATCCACTGGGGTCCGAAATGAGCTGCCTTCAAGCAAGGTCAACCTCACCACATCACTGAAGGTAAGGATAAGAAAAAAAGGGCGATTTTTAATATATTTTTTAAAATAAAATGGAATTTAAAATCTTTTTCAATTTAGCTTGAGTGTCCAAGTAAAATTAAAGTAATGGAAAATTGGCACAAATGGTCTCAAATCTTTGCCCATATTGCATAATTGGTCTAAACCTTTTAAAATTGGTGCCAATGATTCCAAACCTTTTCTTTTTCGGTGCAATTGATCATTTTGAATGGATACTATTCAAAATAACTATTAATTTATGCCTGAAACGCACTTTCTTTTAAGGTAAATTATACTAAATGACAAATGTAACAATCTTGTCCCTAACCATTTTTTGTCTTCTTTTTGTATCTAAGCTTCGAGATATTAAAACCAAGTCTCTCTTATTAATGTATTTTTAAAAGAAATAAGTTTCACCATGGGTCCCGACCTTTTCATTTTGTGGAAATTTCCTCCCCGTGATTTTATCCATCATCTCATACTCAATATTTTATTTACTTGCATATATCGTCCAATTGATGATTTCCATCCATTTTTGCAGTTAATGTCCGATAAGTGAAGAAGAAAAAAAAGTAAAAAAAAATCTTATTTTTCCCTCATACACCCCTACCCAAACTCACCCATATATAGTGCTCAAATCTACCTACTTCAGTCTTCATACCCCCAACCTAATTCTTCACCCTACCGCCACCATCACCAGTATTACTCGAAGCTCTATTCGTCTAGCCAAAATCACAAAACCACTAAATGTCGGTGTTTTCTCCTTTCATAAATTGGTACTTCCTTTGAAAAAATTGTTTCTGTAAATCCTGAGACAATGGACAGTTCAAGCGATGGTGCCAAAATTGATTTTGGATGGAAATAGAAGGTTAGGAATTTTGTTGCCAAAATGAAAGGTACGCGACGATTTGCATTTTTGAAAAGGTAGCCCCCAACTGCAATTTTTTCCTAGAACAAATTAAGACAAAATGCATTTCACACTTAAAATCAACTGCTATTGGGATGAAATTCATCCAAAAATGATCATTTGCGCCAAAAATACAAAGTTTTGTGACCATTTGCACCATTTTTGAAAGGTTTGGACAATTTTTGCGATGTGGGCGAAGGTTTGAGACCATTTGCGTCATTTTTCCTAAAGAAATATAGAGATAGTTTTTCTATTTTTTTAATCTCAATTTGATTTTATAGGTCAATTAAAATGAAGTATGCAATGGGATTATACTATACGTATTTTGTAAGTTGAATTGAATAAAAGAATACGTGACTTTTAAAATACATCTAGGATCTAATTATTGAACTTACGTGCGGTGCAAATCTTAAATTTTAGTCAAGTAAAATTTTCTTGAACTAAAATTAATTATTTACATGACAAAATCTTCCTTACCCATTTTTCTCAAGTAATGTTATTCATCTCCAATAGGGTTAAGTTACAGTTTATGTGGCGACTCATTTAATTGAGTCTATCATTTAATGTCATGTAATTGTCACATAGACTATGACTCAACTCCAGTGAAAATGAATATCATTATTCTTTTTTCCCTCACTTCCAATCAAAGATAAAAAGAATGGATTAAAAAACTAATACATATCACATGCTTATTAATCTCAACGGTTATCTTTGTTTAAGAAAAAAAAATGAGAAAGGAATAGTTGGAGTAAACACACCCTTAATATAAAATGGTCACGTCAATCACATATTATCATATTATTTTATCATACTCAATCTTTTAGTATCGAGAAAGAAAGAGAAAACACTATCTATTAAATATTATTTCATCCATTAATATATTGTTCCATTATTGAGCATCTTGAGATTCATGAAAGATTTGGTCTGATTGTGCTGACCAAATCAGATCCGGTTCATCTTATTTCTGCTTGGACCAGTCGATCAGATCCGGATTTAATGGCTATGGACTCAACTATAGCTCATTGAGTTGCAAAATCATCATTCCCTTAGTTAATACCTAATCATTATAATTATAATAGCATTTTTATTTTATTTTTTCAAATAGATGGTAGAAAGCAAAAATTATTTATTAGCCTCCTCGTTGATTCTTTTAGTTTTGTTCTTTGCCGAAAAACTCTTATCAATTATTTATCATAACGAATTATGATATAGAAGGAAATGCACGTAAATGTTACACCCGTAAATTTTATCAGCGCCAAGTCCAAAAAGTCTTTCTAATTTATATTATTTCGATGGATTTTTTCATTACTAATCCATCAACATATTGAAAATTATTTTTTTGAAATGATGATACATTTGAAAGAACATTTCGAGAAACGAATGATCCCCTCTCTCACTACTAAGTATTAACTGATCCTCGGACCTATACCTCTTGTTGGACTCAAAGATCACTGTGCCTTTGTTCCTAGTAGATACCATCACAAACACTCTAACATCATTGAGAGAGCTTTCTTGACTAACTAAATTTGCTTATCGGAAGACTCTTCAAATTTTTTGCTTACCTTACGTCTGCAGTTCAGAGTAACTTTCTGTCAATTCACCTTTTCCGGGATCTGATAGCCTTTTTTGTTTGCCTCCCTCATCACAAATGCAGAATCTAAACCTTCTTTTAAATTTTGATCTAGCTTTGCTCACTAACCCTGTTCCTTGAGTTCTACCTCTCACAACGAACCCCTCTTGACTGCAACTCTGCATGATTGTTCTATACTTGTTTCTTTAAACCTTAAGAGTTCAAGGATAGGCACTCCATCACCTAAAGTAAACATGTCTTCCCACATAGCAGTTTCAACAAATGCCCATCTGAAGCAAGAACACCACCTCTAGTTCCTTGTATTCACTCTAAACATCCATGATTTGCAGCACCATGTGCTTGCTCCAACTAATCTTTCTTCTCTTGTGCCCAACAAGGTCTAACATGTTGAAGTAGTTTCTCATAACTTAAACCTCATATTTCACATTTATTAATTATTATCATTCTTGTTAGTTGTTGCCATTACGAGAGACTCAAACGATCACAATGCAGCTCTGATAGAAACCTCAATGCCAAGTGGCTTTTTCATAGTGTTTTTGTTTTCTCTCAATCCAATAATTGGAAAAAGAGAATGAACAAATGTAATGTGGAAAAAGAGGAGGATATTTTCTGCCACAAAACTAAAACTAATACGTGTTTTCTTTTCCTACTCGTATGACATAGCAATTCAAGATGCATTTAACACCAACAAAATGATTTATGAATTTATACAATCTGAATAAATAAAAACTCAAGTCTACTTTCAGTTAAACCTTCCATGATAAATTCAAAGCCAACACTCTTTCACCTCCATTAATTACCTCAATATGGAGTATCTTGTCAAGACTATTCCTGGACAGGTAGGTGAAAATGTTAATTAAGGTATACTCATTTTAAGCCACCGTTTGGATACCTTTCATAAACTGGTTATAAATGCAGTCAAAGTCAAACAATAATTTAACTACACATTCGTAACTACTATTCATTATTATGTCAATATACACAATAATATTCAATAAGACTCGATACCCCTCCATTTGAGAGGTTCCCTAATTATATAGAACCAAAATCATAACTAAATATGGTAAAAGCAATCTATCTATATATATGATACAACTATAATGATAATATAATCGTAATCTTCGACGATCTTCGTAATCTATTCGATCTCATTGACATCCTTCCTCAAATTGATGTTGGTAAAAACATTAATTTGCAATCATGAATTGACGATATTGACAATATTTGTGCCCACGTAGTAGAAATATAAATCAGAGCAATCAACTACAAAAATTAGTGACGACGAGTGACCAAGAACAATAAATAGTACAGTAACCAACAAAGCACACTCCAAAAATACTTCAGAGAACTCACACTCCTTAAGAAGAATTTCTAAAAGAAATTGTACCGACAATGTGTTAGTTCTATCTGTCGGGAGAACTTAGTTGAATACATAATTCGAGTTCTAACAAAAGCTCTAACGCCAAAACACCGACCAAAACTCCACATATCGCAAGTGGAAGAAATCCTACAAAATAGCCTATACCAAAAACCTAAAGATGATCCTCTTCCGAGAAACCAAAACTCTAGCTTATCACCTGAGCAACCAATAGTTTGCACTCTCAAATTTAAAAAAAAAATACCATTATTCTGCGATTATACCTACGAAGTACCACAGAAAGGGAAGAAAATTTAGTCAAAACCCAATCAACACCTAATCTTGATAAAGCAGTATGTGTCGAACAATAAGCCTTAAATTTTGAAGTAATCCAACAAATCAACAAGCCCAAACCAACAAAGTTGCAGACCCAACCAAATGAACTTAAGCCCAATCAATAAGTAAACCAACCAATCCATAACCCAACAACAATCAATTATAGATCACTGCCCAAGTGAAATAACAACCCAACCACCTAATAAAACAAAGAAACCCAAAAAGAAATTAATAAGGCAGACTTGCGAATGGATTTCAAGGTCCAATTCCACCATAGAAGATACCCAACCTAGTCTGCTCCTTCGTGACTCCAGAAGATTGCCACAACACATAGAGAATAGCCGATTCGTTGCCTCCTCTATAGTCTCAATCGCGATGGCCATTATCTTATTCGCCGCCACTCACGACGACCACCGTAGAATCCACCACCACCACCTTCGCCGCCAATCGCAGTTGCTAACTCACCATTCCGACAGCCACAGTATCAAGCACAATCGTCGTCTCATCCGCACTCGCTGTTAGAGAAAACGCTACTGCAGAGCAAAAGGCGATGGGAGATTACCACTACGTGTACAAGGACGTGGAATGAGCCTCAACTTAGTAGGACGACATTTAGAGAAAATTAGGGAACCTCCCGCCAAAGCCGGCTCCGTTCAAGCCACCGGCTTTCACCCCCGCCGATGACAAGGATTCCAAGCCTAAAGACAACGCATGGATAGATGATAAAATGGAGGAAGCGTTAGGAGATCTTGAGGATGATCTCGACGACGATCGCTTCCTCCAAGGGTACATGAAAAAGAGATTGATGGAGATGAGAGAAGCGATCAAGATTGCCCAGTTTGGTTTAGTGTTCAAATTTCTGGATCTGATTTTGTACGTGAAATTTCACAAGCTCCTTAAAGTATTGATGGAAGATAGAAAATTATTATCAATATAAACTCCAAATATAAAACTAACATAGACAATGATTTCTAAACAAAAATAAGAAAATTTGACCGAATGAGCAGCACCAGGCCGCTCGTTGGAGAACGGAAGTTTGCAAGTTTAACTCAAAATAAAATTAAACTAGCTCTGATACTATGTCAAATATACACAATAATATTCAATAAAACTCGATGCATATCTATGTAAGAGGTTCTAGAACCAAAATCATAACTAAATATGGTAAAAACAATCTATCTATATAAGGTACAATTATAATGATAATTTAATCGTAATTTTCGACGATCTCCATAATCTTATTCAATCTCATTGACATATTATCCACCCATTTTATAGGACCCACTATTATTCCTCTTATTGTTCATATTTATAAAGCATTATAAATTTGGCATATGGTGTCTAGCATAGTGGCAAAAGCACAATATGTGAAAAATATGTACTTGTAGATTCTTAGTTTTTATACAGATACTCAATGAAACACGACATAGATAAAATATGTTCTAATGCTTCCATCCTGAAAATTCACCAATTCGCAAAAATTCGTAGTTTTCAAGGGAAACACTTTTTTTAAGTCAAAGTTCATCGCAATGCCAAATTTCAATTATATGTAACAAATATTAGATAACTAGTAGGAAATATAAGAAATAATTATTGAGTCCATAATTTCCGCTATAAAAGTATAAAAGAGCAAATTACAATAATATTTAAAAAGAGAATTTGTGTATAAAAATGACATATCACAATAAGCGTCATCCCCCTTTTATATATAGTATAGATGAGAGGGACAGGTGTACGGAAGACACTTGAAAGTTCCCTTAATTATTGCTAAAAAGTGACATTTCTAGCATATTACATGAAAATAAAAAAGTTTTAACAGTCTTCTAATGGCTCTATATTTGGTCAGATTACATTCTTGTGCATTACAAATGTGCAGAAGAGCACAAGTAAGTTCACTGTGCAGTTGCACTCCAAGTCACAAAATAAACTGGCGATTACCTTATTTCTGAATTATTTCTTTATTAAGTCAGGTGACTCCTTTCTGGTGTTGACAGTAACTGGAGGTGTAGAGAAACCATTTTGTTCGTCAGAAATCAATAAATCATCACTTTTTATATTACTGTTTTTGTATTCTCTCATTGAGTCAGAAGAGGCTCCAAATATCTGCACAGTTAAACTTCCACCTGTTTATCAAAAAGAACCAATTTATTAATATAGGTTTCATGTAGAAGGAAAAGAAGCAAGCAAATCAGAACTTTCCGTTTTCAGATTCCAGTGTCCTACTGTTCATTGATTTTGCTATTAATATATGCTGTCAGAGACAATATAGACTATATAGTTCTCATTTTTAAGATTATACCTCTCTCTCTTGGCAGCAATCATCGAAGTCTTGTGTTTCTACTACAAGTCATTTTTCTTTGAGATGTTCATATTCCATGGCAAAATTTGTCCTCTTATTTCGTTCATTAGTAGATAAAGTAATGAAATATATTACTCCTGCCAAAATTAGATACTTCGGTTTAACTACAAATGATCATTGAGGTAGGAATTGAAAGTTATTTGCTCAGTGTCATTTTACAATTACATCTCTTGATGGGAGACCCAGGTGATTTAAGGGTTCATTTATAAAATGATTTCCCTTGAAACGGTAAAACCAATTATTTCCATATCTGTTAGTTCATTTACAACATTTCGACCTCACTTAAAAATTCAGTTATTCCATGTTTTGGTTTCTACTTCAAGTAGGATTGCTCATGTTTTTCACATTAAACAGTGCCAAAGTTTAGGCCTATTATTAGGATCTAAATCACGATACCAATCCAAGGTTTAGTATAACTTCAAATCCTTTATGACCAAATTTATTGATGTAGGAATCGGAAGTGATTTGTTCAGTGTCATTTACAATTACATTTCTTGACTGAGACAAAAGGGTTCATTTATCAAATGATTTCCCTTAAAAAGGTAAAACCAATTATTTCTATATCTGTTAGTTCATTTTCAACATTTCAGATCTCACTTACAATTTTTAGTTATTCCATGTTTTGGATTTTACGTCAAGCAGTATTACTCACATTTTTCCACATTAAACAAAGCCAAAGTTTAGGCCTATTATGAGGATCTAAATCATGTTCAATAAAAGGTTTTGTATAACTTCAAATCCTTTATAACTCTAAAGGACAGACCAAAAAACAAAGTTGAATGTAATGCATTTATTTAGAAAAATGAAAGTATTTTACCTATCACAAGAGCAGCCCCAATCCATCCACTAATGCCCCATCTCTCACCAAGTAACAACCAAGCAAATGCAGCACCCCATACTGGTTCCAACCCATAAATTATTGCAGTTTCTGTGGCTGAAACATCACACATGGCAGCTATCTGTGTAATCAAAATCATAATCAGACTAGATGACAAAATTCAATCACAAATATTTCTTGATGGCTGAAAGAGCAAAACTTATGATGCATGGACACTTCAACTAGGGCCACACGGCCGTGTTCGATTACTCAAGTTCAATAAGCCACATGCCATGTCCTATTTTTTATATATTCTTTAATGCTCAAAGGATCATGATGTTCTTCATGCATGAGTTTGACATGGCACGTGCCTTGCCTTATATTAAAAAGTATAAAAATAAAGGTATATATAAATTTAGAAGTTTAAAGAATTTAAATCGACATGTCCATTTCCTACTTTACAAAAAATCATGTGTTGGTGTGACCATGTCATATCGAATCCGTGTCCATGCAACATAGAGCAAAACTAACGGAATATCTTAGACACCACAAATATCATGAGAGAGAGAGAGAGAGAGAGAGAGAGAGAGAGAGAGTACAATTCATCCCTATCTGTTAATTGTAAGAATCAGTTGTAATTTGCCAGATTTTAACATAGCATCATGAAATCAATAGTGAAAAGATATTGAAATACTTGAAGTGGCTTCAAATATCATCATTACAACAAAAACTAATGAAAACTATATGACATATAAATTCTAAAATATATGTCAAATGGCATATTGGAGAAAAAGAGGTGGCTGAATTTGCTATGCTCCAAGGCAGGTACAGAAAGAAAATGAACTTGTTAAGAGCCTGAGTCACTAGGACAATGGATCAAGCAACCACAACTTGATGCTACTCTTCAAGAAAGATAAATGGAAGATAGTATAGAACTGGAGAAAGATTGTCAAGCCGAGTAAAATTTTATAAGTATGATAAACAAAATTTTTTAAAAAATAAAGAGTTTTGTGGCTATTGCAATTCGGTTAAAATTTTCTATTCATGGCAGCTTATTATTATTTCCAATAAAGAAAGGATGTGTTCCGAAATAATGCATATTTTTAATTCAGTAATGAATATTGATAATTACCGACACAAATATATTTAAATAAATTTACGCTGAACACATTCAGAATTCCTTGAAATAATCTGTGCCAAATAACACCTAGAGCATATACTCAGAATATGACAAAAGTTACAACATAATTGGAATACTATACAACAGTCAACAGCAATAAAAATATTACAATGAAATCCAAGTAGACAGGAAAAGAAAATGAGGAAAAGCGATCTACTGTAACTCAAAAAGGGAAAAAGAAAACCTTTTTGCACACATCTAAGGTGAGAAGTAAAAAGAAATCAGAAACCAACATTTCATTTTGAAGACTAAATACTGTACCTCTACCCATAGGCATAGACTTGTTGAAAATATGCCAGTGTAAAGGGCAGGTATCCAAGGAAATGTTGCAATCAAATGCCAACATGTTGCCCATGTCCAAGATGATATATTTGATTCTTGAATGCCACCCCCAAACCAGGTTTCCATAGAGTACCAAATAGTTGATAGAAGAGCAACAGTGCATATCTGTAAGAAAAAGAAGTTTACACCAACAATGATAAAGAACTGGTGGTAGGAAGTGCTCACATTAATCACAAACTAACCTCATATCCAAGGAGTGGTAAGTAGTTTTCTTTAATTGTACTTCTCGAAATATGTTCAGTTCTAAGCATATGAATCCCAAAAAACACAGCACTTAAGAAGTTTAACAGGTCTCCAACCTGAAATATTTCATCAAAGCAATGAACTTACCTACGTAAATGTTCTTGGTTGTACAAAGACCAACAAGAATGATGATTTCATTTAGATAAATGTATAGGCCAAGAAGCACAACCACGAGACAAACAACATTCGACACGGACATGCTATCAGGATTATGTTCGTTAAAGTACTTTAAAATTATATTTTTATATTGCTTTTTAATCTTTTAAACAAAAAATTAATATTGACTCTTTAACTTTGATTTTGAATTTTGCAGGTGCTATCTTTTGAATATGAGGAGCACTGTTTTATTGCATTAAGATCATTTTGACATTTTTACTATGTTCAAACAATTATATTTGCCATAATTTTGTATTCCAATATTAACAGAATGAAACTCAGGGACGGACCCAGTACCCGACGAGCCTCGACAGCCGCTCGTGCTGGATCAGCCTGGAAATTTTTTTTTTTTTTTTTTTACAGTAGATAAAAATTTTAGGTTATATATTTGATGATTCATTTTATTTACAAACATTACTTGTAGCGCAGTTAGTTAGAGGTTATACATACAAATTGGAGGTCCAGGGATCGAATCCCTTTCAAACAAATTTATTGTATAATTTTTCTAGTTCTACAATTTTTAACAAAACTAATGCAATAGAGATAAGATTCAAACTTGTGACCCCCCTTTAAGATTATTGAATACTTGACCATCAGGACACTTGTTGAATTTTGAAACTAAATCTAGCATAATAATATACATTTCGTTTTAGTGGTTTTAATGCAATTATAAGGATTCGAACATATGCCCTTCTTTTGATTTATAGGAAACCTGACCACTATGTCATTTGGTGAACATTGTCTATATATATAATAAAATTATATATGTTTAGTTTTAGAAAAATAATAATTATATTTAATTTTTAATATTTTATTACGACAGACGGTCAACGGTCAACGAGTGCCCGTGCTCACTCAAAATTCTGGATCCGCCACTTTAAAATTTACAGTGTCCCTAACATGTTGGGCCATGTCCCCCCATGTCAGAATTATAAAAATATTGTGCCAAGTGGCATGTTGGACATCGATTTGAGGCAGGTTTTGGCCATGTTTACCTCATTTCAAAAGTTTAATAGAAATTTGGAAAAAGGAATAGGACACTCGCCTGTCGGACAAGTATCCCAACATGTCCAAGGTGTGTCAATGTCCTATACATGTTGGTTACTCATATTCCACCCTATGCTGAGTGTCCGTGCTTCATGGCATTTATGAAAATCAACAGCACACTTACACATGGAGGTGATCCACTGGACTCTAGCATTCCAACCCCAACGATAGACATGAGAGCTCCAAACCAGGTAAGAGCAGGTACCTTAGATCCTAACATGCCATCAATCAAGGGTACAACAATCACCTAAACATTCACTGTATGCTAGTGAGAATTAAACCATATAGCAGTCGCAAGCAGCAAAATATTTGTCAGTAATGGGTAATAGATCATGATTCTAGATAAAACTAAAGGAGATTCCCTTACTGTGAACATAGTAAGAAATGATGCTCGTCCAGCATCAGATGTAAGTAGTCCAAGTGCTTGCATAATATACCCTAAGCTGACCCAAAATCCCAACTCTAGCCCTGCTTTACGGGTTTCGGCATCATCTCTAGCCTGTAGTACGAATGGGATAAACGGCAATGAAGCCATAACGAATCGCACAACAGTGAAGGCCTCAGGATCAATGATTGCTTCAACTTCCTTCACAACAGGAATGTTACTAGCTGAAACAACAAGGCGTATCTAAATAAATTAACCTTCAATTGCTATAAACTACATGTTTCCGAAGAGATAACTGATGTTAATTTGCACACATCAGCGGTAAGACAAATAAATTCTTTGATCAATAAAATCTCAAAAAACACTGACAAAGACACAATACAGGTCTTAATGCAACATTTCTTTCCATCCTTTTCTTGTTGCGTTTAACTTAAGGACATTAAGACAATGAAGTTCTTGGCCAGTTTGTATTAAATATCGGACAGAAGGAATTTACCAAATATATCAGTTAAAAAATGAAGCAACTTTAAATGAATAAAAGATTTGGCATTCTCTTCCAAGGTGAATTCAATAGATTAAAGAATTTTGCAAGTCAATGTAATTACTAATGACTTTGGACAAGTCCCATAATTATTGCTCATTATCTCCTTGCTTCAGAACGCACCAAAAGCAAAGATGATCAAGATAAGTAAAAGAGATATGATGAGAACACTTTCCAGGAAACATTTTCCACATTTTATACTACTTGGATCTCTAATACAACAATGCCATCTTTTTCTGTTGCACATACAATAACGGTTCCAATTTTTTCCTTCCAAAGAATTCATGAAATCTTCCATATGTAGAATGAAGTACTCCTTGTTTGCTTCAAGCAAAAATAAATATATTTTCTAAATACTGCCACGAGTCCTCCTTCCAAAGTTCTCTCCTCGAATATTATTTATCAATCCAGTAGATATAACTTCACTCTGTTTAAGTTGCATAGACAAACAACGAAAAATAAACTAATATCCCAGATACAAGAATTCAATCGAATTAGGTTCAAGAAGCATGCCAAACTATTGCATTGCACCTTGGCTATCAACACGTATTTTCATCTAGTTTTAGTTACACCTTCAAAGTCCAGTCACTACATGCTGACAAGACACACTACAACTACTATAGCATGGAGGAGCTTATAATTATGAAATCCCCATATTTTTCTAAGAAGCATATCTAAATGAGTTCCTCCATCAAAACCACGGCACCTCTCTGATGTAAAGTATAAGATGTTACTCATCCTTAATCTGCCACTCTACATAATCAAAATTATCAAGTTGGCACTCAGAGTTAAGCATCTCAACACTATGTCGTTTTCTCATGCTACAGAAAATCCATAATGACTGAACTAAATAAAGCCTTAAAAGAAACTAACGTCCTAGTATGTGAGAAAATTTCCCCAAGTACACAATCATTAATAAAACGAATTATTTAGTAATTAAAATTCTTAACTTGTAAACATAAAAATAAAAAACCTAAAAATTGATTATGAAAATTCAGAAGCTTACCATAGATAATAGTGATGACATTTAGCAAAAGTATGCTTCTCACTTTCTTGGATGCAAAAAATATTCTTCGCCACAAAGCTCGTCTTCCGAACAATGATTTGAAACTTAAACTCGGACCCTTCTGTAATCCAGAAAAAGCACCATTTATTGAAGAACTATAGGGTTCTTTATTTTGCAAATCATCATTTATTTTAATGGGTTCCACCGATTTTTTCAATCTCTTTCTTCCACGATCTGTAGCAGCACAACACGCAGAAGAAGAAAAGGAATAGAAATTGGAAGACCATGCTATAATACGATGCCGTTTGGAGTTATAGAAATGGGGAAAATTGGAGGAATGTAGAGAAAATGTAGTTTTGTTGGATGGCCATTGCCATGGCGACGGTGCAGCCATAGATGGTGAAACTCAGCTCAGCGGACCACAGCTCTCCGCAAATCCGTTCCTCAAGAGGAGCAATCTTGAATAACAGATCAGTAGCCAGTGGACACGTTTTCTAAGATCAGGCTGGTGGAAAAAAAAAAAGTCAGTAGCCAGAGGACACGTTTTCCAAGATCAGGCTGGGGGAAAAAAAAAGTTATTCATTATCACACTTCCAGTCATTTTCAATAATATATTTTTTAATAAAATAATATTTTTATCATATCAATAATTTTTCATTCTTTTTCAATCACACATTTTCCATCTATCTACTATTCAAAA
>CAIGRB010033540.1:59288-71303 GCA_903798255.1 Fraxinus quadrangulata | reverse complement strand
TCTACTTGACCTAAAATGGATTGATACATGGACCTACTCAACCCATTGTAGGGCTTGATATGACCCCAATATATTATGAAGAACTCGAAAAAATTTCATTTGAATAAAGCGTAAAGAGGACATCTTTTGTGACAATATATTTAGTGGATGTTTGGTTTACTTAAAAATTGATAAAAATTAAGTTAAAAATAATAATTTATTAGAACCGCATATTTTATGAGATACAAACAATCTTTATTAACTTTTCAATCACATATTTATCAACTTTTGTTAAAATATACTAATTTTTTATTAAACAAAACACTTACATAATGTATGTAGTAAAAAAAAAAATCGTGTTCGATAACTATGTTGAAACTCGTTTCAATTAAGACATGTGTAACGCTATGGGTACATAGCATTACACATAAGGATTGACATAATTGTCAAATGACGGTCCCTATTGGAGAGTGTCTGGTCCACAGGTGCCCCCAATAAAGGGTCGCCATTGGACAATTATGTCAAATGCTATATGTACTTTTATGTACACATTGTATATTCCTTAAAACATTAAGGTCAAAAGACATGTCATATCGAGTTTAATAATGTATCGTCTCAAAATTAGTAAATACATACAACCCAATATACTTCAATCGAAATGAGATCCTAGTCCAGGTCTTTAAAGTATGGAGGCTCATGTAAGTTAGATTAGTTTTGGGGTTAATTCGATAAATGGTCATTGAATTTTTCTTTTAAGTTTCCACGGGTCATGGATCTTAAAAATTGCTCACGTTAGTTACTTAATTTTTAAAATTGTTACTCCATCACTGCATAAACAACACTTACAAAATTGGGAGAATTTGATGACGTTGAATATGAGTCTATATGTATGTGAACCTTTTTATTCACAAATCGTCCAATGTATCTTTGGAGGGTTGTTTTAATGATGTTGTGTGTGTGGTTTTATCCAAATGTAAAACTTTTCGAAACCTGAATTTTACAAATTTTATGAACTGGATTATTAGAGTTTCTAACTAATTATAGTATTACTTATATAAAAATTTAATTTATAGTTTATACATGCCACGTAAATCATACCATTAGAAATGTCATCAAATATTTCCAATTTTGTAAGTATCATTTACATAGTGATGAATGGGGTATCGATTTTCAAAATTAAGTGACTAATAAGGGCAGTTTTAAGTTTAGTGATCCCGTGAATTTTTTTATTAAAAAAAAGTCGAGGGACCATTTAGGGACTTAGCACTTACATATGAGTTGTTTTCTACGTGGAACTTCGACAAAGGTTCACAAAATCAAGCTACTAACGCTCACTGAATCTGGACTCTATTCCAGGCTCGTACAATCAGCTGCACTTTTAGAACAAATGTCCATTATGATCATCATGATAAACAATAAAAAAAATATTTCTCGTTGACGATTGACGAATGACACACAAATAGCCGATGTCCATACAAACGCAGTTTTTTCGATTCATTTGACTTTTAAAACGCACGTGGGTCCCCCAAATGCAAATTTTCCTACATATTTGTTCCCTCTTTGTGTCAGAATTTGTCCCCATAATCATAAAACAACTTATAAGCACTTATTTTCTGCTTTAAATAATCGGATTTCAAACAAAATTGCAAGAATCATGCAACACAAACAACAAACAGGATCAACAAGGAATTGAAAAACAGGGACGAGTATCGACACATGATTGAATAAGTTAACAAAGAAAAAATATAATATCCAATTATCTGCCACACCACCCATATCACTTCCATCCTCGAGCCTTTCCAAGAAGCACAGGAACCCTTCAGATATAATTATATCTTTGAAAATATTCTTGGCCAGAAACAAAATCAAGAAAGAGTGGTCTGAATAGGGGGAAAACTCTCAGATTCATCGAACCTAGACGTGTTTTGAGTTGGAATGGAAATTCCCAGAAGTACGAGGGCCATTGGATGTGCTGGTAAAAAGGCAAAAGTATAATTTGTGTCTGTTTGAGTATGAAAGTAATTATAATTTGTTTTGTTTACTAGAAAGTGCCTTTTTAGAGCAGAGTGGGATGTACAGTGGGCGCATGATTATCGCAGATGTCAATTTGCTATCAACTGTCAATGATGTTTAGAGAACGAGGTGAGATTTTGCACTTTCTGGTTTGGATTTTTATTCTCTTGGCGAAGTAATGGGATTTTATACTTCAACTTACAGAAAAGCTTATTAGAATGTCTCCTCTTCGATTTGAAGGCTCACAAAATGCCTTTTATCTTCCTTTTTTATGATCTTTCTGGTTGGGTTTTGAGGGGGTGGGTTCGGCTGGATTATTCAAGGTTTAGGGTATGCCTTTGGATCATCAGATTTAATTTTATGTTTTTCTCTTGCAAATGAATTTATGTGTTGTGGAT
Source organism: Fraxinus quadrangulata (assembly GCA_903798255.1). Classification (NCBI taxonomy): domain Eukaryota; kingdom Viridiplantae; phylum Streptophyta; class Magnoliopsida; order Lamiales; family Oleaceae; genus Fraxinus; species Fraxinus quadrangulata. The sequence continues at coordinate 68,913 of CAIGRB010033540.1, read as the reverse complement.
GCGAATGATTTCGGGCATTAGATGTTCCGGTAGTAGTTGTAGCAATGAACCCGATGAAGTGTCAAAAATTATCTATGAAGACAACTCTAGAACCTAAGGGTTCGTTCTCTTTATCATTTTCAAACCGTTTTCAATTTTTCAAAACAGTGAAAACGTTTTTTCTTTCCTATTTTCTAAAACACGTTTTTGAAAATAAGTTAAAAATTTACAAAGAAAAATCAAAACGACAAATTTGTCGTTTTTGGTGTTTTCAGTTATAATCAAGCCAAAATTTTCAAAACGCATTTTGTGTGTTTTTAAAACAATTTTTCAAAAAAAAAAANTTTGGTGTTTTCAGTTATAATCAAGCCAAAATTTTCAAAACGCATTTTGTGTGTTTTTAAAACAATTTTTCAAAAAAAAAAAAAAAACATTTTCAACAATCTCAAAATGGACATTCAAAACATAAAACTGAAATACAAAGAGAACAAGTCCTAAATTGTTGGGGATGATACTTATTTTATTTGTGAGTATCATTGTATTATATTAAACCATGTTGTTGCGTTTTTTATATTGCAAGTGTACGATATCGTAACAAGCAGTATAGTGGACTTTTGAGTTCTGATATCGTTCCCACGAGAACTATACTTTAGGACTTAATTTAATTTTTCTAACTCCTATTTGATAAAAAAACAAGTAAATATTTATGATAATTATAATTATTTTTCCTAACTACTTTTAACTAATTGAAAATATAAAAATGATTGCAAACAATGGATAATTGAAAATTCAAATGTAGGATGAATATTAAGGCAAAATAATTTCATCTATTGATTACATTTATTCTTAATTCAAGATTCATAACATAATGTAGTGTTCGATCGAATTTTTCTATTGTATTCAATTTACCCCTATCGAGTTTTCATTGAATTTATTTAACTAATTCGATTACATATCTCTATGTGAGTCAATTTTAATTAAGCAAGACACTAGTTCTAAAAATTCATATTGTGACTGTAATAATTAGTATAATTATCTCTACACGTTATACTAATTTATCGAATTTTATTATATGGTCTAAATCTCATACTTACCTCTTGATTCGAAAGAGACTCACATAATTATCAAATTATTGATCATGTAATTTAAAATATTAAATTCATAATAAAATCAATACATAAATAAACAAATAACATAAATCTTGAATAGAAAAATAAATGATCTCAAATTGACTACATTATTTTTCATAATATAAAAATTAGTTATTAATACTGTAAAAATAAAAATGTACAAAAATTAAATATCACCAAAAATTAATAAAATGTGAAATTTTCGGTATCTGCAGTCTCTTTTCTTTTTCTCCTTTCTCTCTTTTTTTTTTTTTTCTTTTTCTCTTTTTTCTTTCTTTTAAGCGTTTTTGCAGCTGCTTTGACATTTTTTTCCCTTTTCTCTCTCTCTCTTTTTTATCTTTTTTCTTCAGCCGCCGCAATTATTCCCTGTTTTCCTATGCATTTTCTTCTGTTCCTTTCCCCCCCTCTCTCTATACACACACACACACACACACACATGTATATATATATATATATATATACACATACATACATATACACGCACACATACAGAGATTTAATTTGGACCTTCAATTAAAATTTTCAGTGCAAGTCTATTGAGGCCCATTTAACTCGAACTCATGTAATGTGATACTTCTCTTCAAGGTTTCATATTTGAATTTTGCAATTTTTCGTAACTTTTACATTCTTTTCTTCAATTCTTTATTAAACGTAAAATTTTACCTACAAAACACAATATAACATAAATTAAGTGAAATTTAATCCAAAAAATAATAAAATATCATGATATAGGACCACGAATAAATGTATAAACTACACTTAACAAATGTCATCTAAAATCTTGAACCTTAAAGATAAGTAACATTTATTTACTTAAAATTTTACTTCAACCCATTCCCTAGCATGCGAGCCGGATTCATTTTTCTTGTCACAAGTCTAATATGTGCATAATTTTCATGTATACTACATTGAACCACCTAATCCAAACGTTGAGTAGGCGACAAAATTATTTATTTTAACTTTATTTTCAACTTACTGTCTAATCAATATGTATACATAGATAGAAAAAATTGCATTACCCTTTTACACTCTTAACCGGATTCTTATTGTTGCCTTTCAAGAAAATATCATATGATTTGATATGCTGCAAAAGCTTGTCTTTTGTGTATAATATGCTGAAGCTTGTGCAGTATTATTATATAAAGCACAATTTTGTAAATCTTTTCTTTGTTTCTTTTCACGTGTTGATGTGATTCATGATAAGAAGGCAAGTTCGGGTAAAGATCCATTGATAATTGAAGAAAGGCATATGACTAGGTTGTGAGCGAAGCGGGTCAAAAAAACAATGAGACTACTTGCTCAAGTCGCGATGGACGAAACATTGATCACGGCAAGCAAATTGATATGTTTCATGTTGGGTATGTGAGATGAAACGAAGTGAAACTACTTGATTCAAGCAATGGATGGAGTAGTTAGACGGAACAACTATGCGATCGCATAGTTGTTGACCGTATGCCCCTTTACCGAGGCGACAAAGGAAAAGCCCAGTTGATTTATTCGATTGCATAGACTTAAACTATGTTGCCGCATTTTTTATTTTTTGGTCGCGAATTTTTCAAATTTCGCGCAATCTTCTATTTTGATTAAAATTCTATTTTTTAATATTTTTTTGTTATTTTTAGAGTTTTAATTTCGTTTTTACGAGGGTTTTATGGATTTAATATAAATATGATTATTATTTTCATTGTAAAAATATACAATTATTGAGAGATTAATTGCAATGAATTATTGCTTTTTTTTTTGTTCTTCATCCAATTAATTCTGAACTTATCAAGATTATTTCTTGTGGCGTTCAAACAAATCGAGTGAGATTCTTGAGTCTTATAATCGCGGGATCAACATATTGTCGACGATTGTGTTAGTTTCTTGGTTCAATATTTTTGAATCAAATTTAAACATTGATTCTTGACTTTCTTGGGATTGAATCAATCTTGTGTGAGTTTCATATCTTCAACTGCTACGTGGCTTCACATCAGTTGCTATCAGAGCAAAACTTGTTTGTGTGTTAATTTAGCATCTAAATTAATTTTTGTTTCTTTTGCTGGTATCTAGTTCAATTTTCGAGCAAAAAATCAAAATTTGAGCAAAAAAAAAAATAGCAGCATACAATTTCATTTTTTTGAGTAAAAAAAAATTTGAATTCAAAAGTGTCAAATTTAAATTCAAGGAACACCTTCTTAAACTTTTCCTTAGTGTTCCATTCAAAGTACCAATTTTTACTTCTAGAATAAATTTTGATTAGAGAAATCTTTGTTTGAAACTCTACAAGGATTGTATTTTGATTGATATCGAATTAGTTCTTTAAAGCGATTGCAAGAAAGCATTGAGGTGATGCAAGAATGGTGAGACTAATAGAGGGAAAAAATCAATTTGAGTAATACACGAGCGTATACACGTGAGGCAAATATTAAATTAGATTTAGGATGTCGAAAAGAGACGAGACTACTTCAAGCAGGAATAATAATCAAGTCAACATGTCGAATGAGGTGATATGGATGTTCGAAATGTTGTTTGAGGATGAGAGAGAGATATTGGATAGACAAGACACATCACTTACTAATTTACGTGGGGAACAATCTAAAGGAATTCCTAATGTAAGGAGGCAAGAAAGGCAGGATCATAGATCGGATTTTGCTGGTGAATGTGAAGCGGATAGCGACATTAATGAGAATGCATTGGTGGATGTCGAATTACGAAGAATGAGAGATATATGAGTTAGACATGAAAGAAAGGGTGAAGATCTTGTTGTAGATGATGTTGATAGAAGTATGAGAAATATCAAAATGACAATTTCTTCATTCAAATGAAAGAGTGATCCGGAGACATACTTGGAATGAAAAAAGAAAGTAGAGTTGATATTTGATTGTCACAACTACTCTGAGGAAAAGAATGTAAAGATTGCAGTACTTGAATTTACCGACTATGCAATCATTTATTGGGATCAAGTAGTAATATCTAGGAGGAGGAACCGTAAGAGACTTATTAATACATGGGAAGAATTGATGCTATCATGAGGAAGATGTTCGTGCCCAATAATTACTATAGAGAGTTTCATCAAAAATTGCAAATCCTCTACCAAGGTTCTCATAGTGTGGAGAATTATCATAAGGAGATGGAGATTACTATGATTAGAGTGAATGTTGAGGAAGATAGGGAGGCCACCATGGTTCGGTTTATGAAATGTTTGAATAGGGAGATAACTAATGTGGTAGAGTTGCAACATTATACGAAGTTTGAAGACATGCTACGTGTAGCTATGAAGGTGGAAAGACAATTGAAGAAGAAGTGAACAACTAGATATCCATCTGGTTCTTCTAGTTTTAACAGCTCTTGAAAATCGAAGTGGGATGATAATAGAGGTAATGGGACTGTTTCGAGTATAAGAACGAACCACCAAAGGTAAAGGAGGAAGTTGTTACCAAAATTACACCCAAAACAGATTCCCAACCTTCTAAAAATCGGGATATCAAATGCTTTAGGTGTTTGGAATTGGGGACATTGCTTCTCAATGTCCAAACAAAAGTAAAATAATTTTGCCTGACAATGGAGAAGTGGTGAGTGATAGTGATGGTGATGCTGTGCCCACGTTAGCGGATGCTAATGAAGAGATGGAATTAAGTACCCACTAGGAGGTGAGTTACTTACGGTGATGTTGGTGAGTGATAGTGATGGTGAAGGTACATCTACATTAGAGGATGCTAGTGATGATGATGGAGTAGAGTACCCGTTAGGAGGTGAGTTACTTGTGATGATGCGTGCTCTGAATACATATTAAATTGGATGATGTGGAGCAAAAAAGGGAGAACATATTTCATACGAGATACCACGTCAACAATAGTGTATGTAATATAATTACTAATGGGGGTAGTTGTACTAATATTGTTAGTACTACACTTATTGAGAAATTAGGATTGACTACGATAAAACATTCTAAACCTTATAAAATGCAGTGGTTAGATTAATGTGGAGAGGTTAGGGTATGTAAGCAAGTTTTGGTGAATTTCTCAATTGGGATGTATAGTGATGAAGTGATGTGTGATATAGTTTCCATACATACTGGGCACATTTTGTTGGGAAGGCGTGACAGTAAAAGAAAAACAAAGAAAGGCAAAAGGAGATTACGAGAGAAGATAGTGAGGTGGCTAATTGTGAGGAAAAAAAGAGCAGAGCCACAAAAGAGAAAAGAAAGATAGTCTATTGAGATGAGAGAAAAATTAAAAGTGAGTTTCTATGCAAAAAATAGTGAAATTTAGAGGGCTTTAGTGAGAACTAGCAAACCCTTCCCTAGTTTGGATGTTTCTTTATTGCAAGAACTCAAAACTCATTCCATGAAGACTTATTTAGTGGGATACCACCAATTGAGTATTCAATTGATTCAATGCAAGTGGAGAATGTAATGAGCATTGAAGGAGAAACATTCAACTATAGTATGGTAAAAAATCAATACTCCATACATAGGTTAGATAATGATCTAGCATGTAGTAATATTTTCTCACATAGGGCATGTACTTTTACACATATTAATGCATCTAATATTTTTATGAAAGTAATAAGTTATTTGTCATATGCATTCATAGGCAATCAATTACTAGTTAATAATATTCTAATATGTTGTAAGAAATTAATTGAGGATTATAAACATTTGTGGTGCATTTTTGGTGACTTGAGGCATGTGAATCTATATTTCAATCTTGAAGTCCTTAATTATTTTGGTTCGAATTTATGGAATATATTGGGAACCAATTGAGTATCATCACTACTTCTACTACACGTTTTGATATGGTTTATGGTTTAAATCAGTTAACTTTGTTTGATTTATTTTATTTAACTATTATTGTAAGATGTAATTTAGATGGAAAGTAGACGATTGAATTATATATATCTCAAGGTAGCCATAGAAAAAAGCGTAAAGTATTCGAATCAGGTAATTGTGTTTGGATGCTTAGGCAAAAATAGCTTGTTCGAATGCAAAGATCAAGATTACATTCTAGAGGAGATTGATCATTCCATGTCATTGCAATGATTGAAACTAAGGGCTACAATTTGGATCTTCAAGGTAAGTTTATGATAATTTGCATTTTTGTTGTTTATGATCTTTCTCTATTTGATGCAGGTACAAATTCGAGGTCGAACCCTTTCGAAGAGAAGGGATGATCTGATCCGTAATATGAGGGTAAGTCCAGGCAATGATCCATTGATAGTTGAGGAATGACCTATGACTAGGTCACAAGCGAAACAGGTCAAAGAAGCAATGTGACTACTTTCTCAAGCCGTGATGGACGAAACATTGATCACGACAAGTAAAAGGACAAGTTTTATGTTAGGCACATGAGATGAAATGAAGTTGAACAACTTGATTCAAGCAATGGACGGAGTAGCTAAACGGAACAATTATGCGACCGCATAGTTGTTCAGAGCCTATGGTCGCATGCCCTTTTACCAAGGCTAAAATGGAGAAGCCCAGTTGATCTATGCGATATGTGAGCACATAGTGTATATTCCGACCGAAATTTTTTCAAATTTCGCGCAATCTTCTATTTTGATTAAAATTATATTTTGTTATTTTTAGAGTTTAATTCCATTTTTACTAGGATTTTAGTGATTCCATATAAATAGGGTTATTGTTTTCATTGTAAAAATACACAATTATTGAGAGATTAATTATAAGACATTATTGTTTTCTTCTTATTCTTCATCCCATTAATTTTGAACTTATCAAGATTATTTCTTGTGGCTTTCAAACAAACCGATTAAGATTCTTGAGTTTTGTAATCGTGGGGTCAATATATTGTCGATAATTGTGTTTGTTCCTTAGTTCAATATTTTTGAATCAAATTTAAACATTGATTCTTAGATTTCTTGGAATTGAATCAATCTTGTGTGAGTTTCGTAACTTCAATTGCTACGTGTGTTCGCATCACGTGTACTCATGTCCAGAAGTAGAGCCAATATTGTGAATACTTAAAGTGCATATTTGATATCCATTATTAGACTTGAGTTTTATACAAGATTTTAACTTTTTTTTAGTTATTAATATTGAATACTATCTAGTCCAATTTAGAAAACATGCTAAATGAGCATTTGATAAGAATAGGTTGTCAATAATGTACAAGTTATGTGGTTTAAAGGAGATTGCTTAATACACCATGACGAAACAAATTGGTTAACCAAGAGTCGTCTAGTTTAAATTGAATGAAAATTAAAGAAGGAAAAAATCATCGGTTCTCTTTGGTTCAAGGGAAAGGGAAAGGGAAAGATAGAAAATGATAACATTTAGATGTGACATACTGGAAAAGCTCATCTTTTGTGTACAACATGAGGAAAATATCTTGTTTATGCATCACTGGAATGTGCATTAATATAAATATAGCAGTAAGAAGTGGCAATACAAAAGTGTGTAAACTAAAAAAATGAGTCTAAGTAGATTGGCCCACACTAGTACTTTTGCCCAATAATTCTACCAAAGACGATCCGGGATAGCTTCAATTCACTGTCCAATAACCAATTTGGTCATGAGGTAAGGAATAATTAGTTACACCAAAAGATCTGAGGAAATTTGTACGATATTATTATATATTGAAGGAAAATTTGTCGATTCTCTCGTTTTAAGAGGAAGGGAAGAGAAGAGAACACTACACGGCGGAAGCATTGTAATTTATATATTTTATGTATAGGAAAAGGGGAAGATAATGTTGAATAAATAATATATATTATATTTAACGCGTGTTTGATAATGTGGACATGACAACATCAAGAAAAAGATTAAGAATAACAAAAATTCTACCTATTGTATTGTCCTATATGTATGCCAAACATGCTTTTATGGTACATTAACTAACCTCTATTCCATTGGATTTCCGTATAACTATTTTCCTCTTTGTTTTGTAATACCCTTCAAGAAAGTATAAAGGCATAAAACGAACACCCTTTGGGCAAATGTTTAAGGGATAGAATATCACATCAAATAAAGATGAAAATATAGACCAATTTATAAGAGTTTGGACTACTCCCCTTAATAATATTGACCTTTTAAGATATAACCTCAAATATTAACATGATATCAGAGCCTATTAAGCTCCAACGAGTAATTCGATTCGATTAAGACTAAAAAAATGAGCACACGAATTTTAAGATTGGTCTGCTCAAACAGGCCACCATCTTGCATAGGCATGTTAAGGAATATAATCTCACATCGAATAAAGATGAAAATATAGACCAATTTATAAGAGGTCGTATTACTTCTCTTACTAAAATTGATCTTTTAAGATGGAAACCTAAATCGTAACAGGTTCCACATTTACTATTTGGTACAGAGATGGGGGACACCACCTTTATACTTTGATTTGATGATGCGAGGATAAAGGGGTATAGTTAATAATGGAACCATTTACTTGACAGATGAATATATAGTATGGAATGATTAGAAACTTGGAATTATATAAGGATTTTATTTGTTTATTACTTCGTTTTTAAGCATAATGTTGTTTGCTTCTTCCTTCCTTTGTTTGGTTTTACTTGGAAATGAGAATTGTGGGTTCGAAACTCATTGCTAAGCATGATCAAGAGTACTCAAAAAATGAAAATGAATGATAATATATCACGACCATAGAGTTAGAGCTTTTCTCCTCAGGTTCATTGTGTAGTATTCAACAACAATAACGACCACAAACTAGTAATGTTCCTAATAAATTTGGAGCTACATGAATTCATTTTTGCCACCCCGTTTGGTTTATGTCATTAGATTTGATAAAGTTATATGCTGGTTATTAACTTACCCAACCCTCATTTGCTTGGGCTTGGGATCAGCTTTGAATAACATAGGCAGCGTTAATTCGTTTATAACATATTCATTTTGTTATATGGTCATTGTTGATAGAAGTATATCAGTCACTAGCTGATTACGCAGTAGCAGCTTTGACTATAATGGCATCTATATTTTGATCTTTTTTCATATAAGGCATTAGATGCATTACGAAGCTTTATAAGATTTCTGATTCCAAGTTGTAAGATTTTTGGGCTCCAATTTTCGGGTTCAGAAAATAACCAAGCGAACACCATACTATCGAGGCTCGACCCAAAAATTTTACACCTTGTTTGCTCCAAGTTTCATCCCCACAAAGGAGATATGATGGTGGTGATTGCAAACCCACACAGGGAGGAAGGAGAAGAGAATAACAATAGTTCGAATTCACCAAGAAATCCACCAAATCGGATGCCCTCCCATTTTCTCTCTTTGGCTGCCTCTCATCTCCACTCTCGTGCACACACTACACACACACTTAAAAACTATTGGGAATGGGAATATAAAATGGGTCAATTCGATCAATTAGTTTGAGCCCAACACTGCCTCCAAAATGGGCCAAAGTCCACTAAATGGACTACCAAATAATTCCCAAAACTAACCACATAAATGGGCTAACAACATAACCATCCAAACCCAAATTTGGGCCATCCAAAAGTATAGGTCGTTTTCGAGTCGAGCCAAGTCTATGGTGTCGCTAAATAATTCGACAACT
>CAIGRB010033540.1:38813-55944 GCA_903798255.1 Fraxinus quadrangulata | reverse complement strand
AATAATTAACAAGTAATTCTTAGGTCTAACAACAAGCAATGGTTACCCCTTCACGGTAACTCCAAACCTAACGTCGCCCCACACGATGACTTCTAATGCGAGAAATAAATTATCATACACAATAATTTTAACTGCAATAATAAAAAGGCAAAGAATACGATATTGGGCGGACCACATCTGTAGGTTCGTAAATATCGAGAGCTGCGAATTCACCACTTTGGGACTACTGCAATCCTCCCCAAGCTTCCATCAACATGAAACGGTACTCGGCACCCGAACATCAAAATGCAAAATCGTCCAGATTTCACCATATTACTCGAAACTGAAATCCAACAACACTACATGGCTCGTCTCATCACCAGCAACATTCTGTGTTTTGGAGTCATAGTTGGATTTCGACCGACTCGCCACCACCATCTCTGCGCATGGGCTTCACGCGCCGGCGCCACGCGTCTGACTATCGGGATCTCCTCCGCCTGCACGTCACACCAATGGTCGCCGTTTCTCCAAAGGATAAGCGGTTTGACCGGAAAATGCCAAAACAGTTCCGACAGAGAGAAGAAAAAATTCCCAATTTTCCGTCTAGTTTTTCTGACTATTTTCCAGCCAAAATTTTGGTCGATTCCAACCTCCTTTTCACCCCAAAAATTATAGATTTCTCAACAAGGGCTCCGATATCCAATTTTCGAGCTTAGAAAACAACCAAACGAAAACCACACTACCGAGACTCGACCTAAAACTTCTACACCTTGTTTGCTCCAAATTTCATCCCCACAAAGGATATATGATGGTGGTGATTGCAAGCCCACACATGGAGGAAGGAGAAAGAATAACAATGGTTGGAACTCACCAAGAAATCCACCAAATCGGCCGCCCTCTCATTTTTTTCTCTTATGGCTGCCTCTCCTCTCCACTCTCTTGTACACTCTACACACACGCACACACACACTAGAATATGGCTAGGAATGGGGGAATAAAAGGGGGTCAATTAGGTCATTAAAGTTTGGGCCAAACACTCCCTCCAAATGGGCCAAAGTCCACTAAATGGGCTAATAACATGACCATCCAAATCCAAACTTGAGCCATCCAAAAGTATAGGTTGTTTCCGTGTCGAGCCAAGTCTATGGTATCGCTAAAATAATTCAACAACTGTTTTAAATTATCGTCCAAATTTATTGGGTATCAAAAAACCCAACACTAGTTTATTAGGAATAATCTTAGTGTTTTTCCATTGATTGTTTGACTTCTTTTCCATTTCATCCTCACTGACAGAACTTTCTCCATGAGCAACAAAAGCATCACCTGCGATGTTAATGATACTAGTCTTGCTGCAAGAAAAAAATTACTTGACTTGTATGAAGTTTGACATAATGAAACAAATGGAGCATGCTAGGCTTGCCAAACATGTTTGAGCTTTCAACTTTTTTAGAAGATCTGTTTTTTTAGATTTAGTTAAAAACTTACTTTTTTGAAAGTATTTACTTACTTTCTAAAGAAGTACTTTTACTTTTTGTTAAGCTTAGCCAAACATGCTTGTAGCTGTGGAATGAATTTTTTTCTCTCCTGATAAACCATAACCACTTTCTGTTGATCTCATTGCTTATATCCTATGATGTTTGGATTTGGGTACGGGTATCGGGTATGTGTACATATCTAAATGTCGAATATTTTATTTTCTAAAATGTAGGATATGGGGGTATGGCTAAAAAGAGTCCAAATTTCGGACACGAGTACCTGGATACGCCTTTCAAATTTCAATTTTTTTTACTAACTCAAGATTTCATTTTGAATAGACCAAAATCAATTATTCACTTAAAAGGAAATGAGTATTGAACAATTGTTAAGACATTGAGAAGAAATGAGAAAGAAGAAAAGGGAAAAAAAAAGGAAAAGAAAAGAAAAAAGAAAGAAGAACGAAAAATGGAGAAGTGTCCTACTGAAATTTGGAGGATCCGACACATATCATATACCTATATCCATACCTATACCCTCGTGTCTAATACGGGTACTCCGACCATTTCGAAGAGTTCGAGCAGAGCTTATTTCAATCTATGATTGTTAGTAATATATGACTTAAACAGTCATAATTGAAAATTCTAAATCAATTTCAACAGAATGTGAATAGAGAGAAATCTAGATTCATGAATGCTGCTATTGCCTTCACTTCCAGCTCGGAAAGTTTGACCACTATTTCTTGAGGATTTATATAAGAAGGAACAATCCATGTTCCTCCACTCAATAATACTTTCAACTCGAGAACGTTTGGGGTCCTCGTCCTGCTTTTGCTTGCTTCCGTTCATTCTGTCTTAAGAGTGTATAGCTTCACTTACATACTTTCTTTATCATTCTTTTACTTTATGACCTTTTCAATTGTAAAAGTGATTTCTTTGAATTCAATGCAAACTGAAAGTGTTTAGTGTAGACTTTTTGTTGAGTATTAGACTAGTGACAACCTATTGCTATGCTATTGACCAATCTACCCTAACCAGCATTTGTTTTCTCTGAATAGAACAATTTTCCAGTCTCATCTCGAATGGGTCATCGTACTGAGGAGTCAATGGATACGGAAGAGATCGCTTTTAGAAGTTTGTCATCTTCAAACCGTCATATTTTTCCTCATGTTCACAAGGTAGGTGTACCTCCGAAGCAAAACCCGTGGAAGGAATTCTCTGCCATGTTGAAGGAAACATTCTTTGCAGATGATCCTTTACGTACATTTAAGGATCAATCCAGGTCTCGGAAGTTCGTTCTCGGGATGCAAGCTGTATTTCCGATACTTGATTGGGGTAAAAGTTATAATCTAGCTAAACTTAAAGGAGACTTAATTGCTGGGCTTACCATTGCGAGCCTCTGCATTCCTCAGGTACAATATATGCATACAAGATATATACGAGACACTGGGAATTTAAGAAGTTTTCGTATTTTGATGATTTAATTTCTGTTACTTGCGCAACAGGACATCGGCTACTCAAAACTTGCAAATTTAGCTCCTCAATATGGTTTGTGTAAGTACCGGATATTCATTCAGTACATGTTTAGTATGGAGCACTAGATATGACTGAATTGTATAATAACCAAGTTTCAGCTTATTTTTGTTCCGTAATACCATCCTTGTTAATCTCCCAACCAAACGTATCATAATTAAAATGTATCCTTTACCAATGGTTTGATGACAAGAATGTGATCGCGTGCTTTTTTCTTTTCCCCTGCATAATGTGTTGATTCAATCAGATTCAAGCTTTGTCCCCCCCTTGATCTATGCCTTCATGGGTAGCTCGAGGGATATAGCCATAGGGCCAGTTGCTGTCGTTTCTCTACTCCTGGGGACTCTACTGCAGAACGAGATTGATCCCACTAATAATGCAGTCGAATATCATAGACTTGCCTTCACAGCTACTTTCTTTGCTGGCATCACCCAAGCTATCCTCGGCATTCTTAGGTATCTGAGTTCAGTTGTTGTCAAACTAGTCAATTTCTGCGAAATTTTCTGCTTTCCGATTTTTATGATTGCAGTTTTGTAGTCTTTTACTGCTATTTAATTTTGGTTTTATGTACAGATTGGGTTTCTTAATCGACTTCCTAGCTCATGCTGCCGTTGTTGGTTTCATGGGAGGTGCTGCCATAACAATTGCACTCCAACAACTTAAAGGATTTTTAGGCATAAAAAAATTTACAAAGAAGACGGATATTATATCAGTTATGCAGTCCGTGTGTGGCTCCGTCCACCATGGAGTAAGTTCTCTCACTCTCCGTGTGCATGAATTACCAGCTTTAAGTTGGAACGGGTACTTAAAATTTCCAATATTTTCTATTTCAGTGGAATTGGCAGACGATTGTGATAGGAGCAACATTTTTAGCCTTTCTTCTAATTGCCAAGTACATTGTAAGACGCCCAACTTCCGAGTTCCGTCCAATGTATATTGTACTTCTGATGATTTTCGGCTTCATTAGAAATTCTAACACGATGTGAGGTGCAGGGGAAGAAGAACAAGAAACTCTTTTGGGTACCGGCTATCGCTCCACTGATCTCTGTCGTTCTGTCTACGTTCTTCGTGTATGTTACCCACGCAGAGAAGAGAGGAGTACAAATTGTTAGCCTTTTTGACTGCTTTCGTTTCATAACACTGTAATCTATTGTAATTATTTTGTACTAATACGCATTCGGTATAACCAGGTGAAACATATCGATAAAGGAATTAATCCCTCATCTGTGAATAAGATTTATTTTACTGGTGAATATCTTTTGAAGGGTTTTAGGATTGGCATTGTGGCTGGCATGATTGCATTGACGGTAAGCTAGTTTCATATATTTTCCTTGGTCAAGAAGTTCCTCGAGAATTCATTTTATTTTTCTTCGTTTTTCTAGTAAATTCACAACTTTTTTCATTAATTTGATACTTAATAGGAAGCTGTTGCAATTGGAAGAACGTTTGCTGCCATGAAGGACTATCAACTAGATGGAAACAAAGAAATGGTTGCTCTTGGAGCAATGAATGTAGTTGGCTCTATGACATCCTGTTATGTGGCAACAGGTACAAATTGATAGCAGTATTGAGATCATGTTTATCTAATATTGGTAGCAGTAGGAGAAATGCAGAATGATATTTTTAGTTGTTGAAACGTTATTTTGGCCACGTGCAGGTTCCTTCTCGCGTTCTGCAGTGAATTACATGGCTGGATGCCAAACAGCAGTTTCTAACATCATCATGTCCTTCGTTGTATTCTTAACATTAATGTTTATCACACCTCTTTTTGAGTACACCCCGAATGCAATCCTCTCGTCCATCATTATCTCTGCAGTCATCGGCTTAATTGACTATGAGGCAGCAATTTTGATTTGGAAAACCGATAAATTTGACTTTGTTGCTTGTATGGGAGCCTTTTTTGGGGTAGTTTTTGCCTCTGTTGAGATTGGCCTCTTAATTGCGGTGAGAATCTGCCTCTCATTTCAAATTGCTTGTAAGATTTGTACTTGATGAATTCAAATGTTTTCTGTTCTGATGATAGGTCTCAATATCTTTCGCCAAATTACTCTTACAAGTTACTAGGCCGAGGACAACAATTCTTGGAAAAATTCCTAGGACAAATGTTTATAGGAATATCCAACAATATCCCGAGGCAACGAAGGTCCCGGGTGTGTTAATCGTGAGGGTTGATTCGGCAATTTACTTTTCTAACTCTAACTATATTAAGGAGAGGTAGTATGTCGTCCCATTTCACTCTCTTCAGCGGATCATAATTCCTTGTACTTTTAAGCAATAAAGATTGAAATTTTGAATAACCTGACAGGCCACAAATTTGTCTCTCAAGTTTTGTAGCATAACCCATGTTTATCAGGACTTCAGTTTGAAGTTTTTATGTTTGCAGGATATTAAGGTGGCTAACCGACGAAGAAGAGAAACTAAAAAGAGATGGCCTTCCTCAGATTCAATATTTGATAGTCGAAATGTCACGTAAGTAGTTTCTTACCTCATCCAACAATTTCCGAGCCTAGTTGCACTTTTCACACTGATACGATCTCTCCCAAATTTTCATTATTCGCAGCTGTTACTGACATAGACACCAGCGGCATCCATGCATTGGAAGAGCTGTACAGAAGTCTCCAAAAGAGATCTGCTCAGGTAATCAATACAACTTCATTCAATACATATGCAAATTCGTATACATATCCAGAACTCAAAATCATTATGCAAGTTGAAAACTTACCTGGAAAATCTTCTTAATGTCGAGCAGCTTGTTCTGGCAAACCCCGGGCCGGTCGTGATGGACAAGCTTCATGCGTCTAGTTTCACAAGTCTGATAGGCGAAGACAACATATTTCTTACCGTGGCAGATGCAGTTCTAACTTGCTCACCAAAGTTTGCTGAAGAGGTTTGAGATTTGATGGGAAAATGAGGGATGTTTGAAAGATCTAGTGCTTGTTAGTAGAATCAAAGTGTATTGGAATAGGAATATATAGTGTCATTGCCAGTAGCCAAAAGGGTGCATTTGGGACCCTATTTAGCAGTGGCTGGTGGGATCCTTCCAACCAGAACTAATCCAGAAAGATAAGGAGAAGAAACAAGTTTGTGATAAGATTTTTGCTTGGGATTTCCTTTCTGGATAGCACTTGTATAGAAAATAAAACAGAAAAGAATGAATTAATGAAAAATGCTTATTACTACAAAATATTATTCGATTATTATTGGGAAAAAAAAAAAGGCATACCATCCCTTTTCGTGTAAATCTTGATAGATAATGAGAATAAAAAAATATATAACGTGCTAGATGAAAATACAACATTTGTTTGACTTAACATATCCTAGGAACTACAAGATGAATATTCGAACCAATCATTCACTATAAAATTGATGGGATATTTATCGACCACAAAACGAGGCTTACAAAATATTTATGTAAGACTAGAACATGAGGATTGAAGTTTCAAAAGATCGTGTCCTTTGAGAGCTTGTGGTAGTGGGACTAGAATACAAGGACCAAAGTTTCAAAAGATTGTGCCCTACGAGAGCTTGTGGTGGTGAGACTAGAACACAAGGATCGAAGTTGCAAAAGATCATGTCCTATGAGAGCTTGCTATTCCTACTAAATCAGTAGAGGTGTTGCAAATATATTTGTTAAGTTGGATTTGATATGATTGGATATCACATTCAACAAATTTAGTTTTTTTTTTATTTTAAGAATGCCCTAATTGAGTTTAATCCAACAATATTAAACAAGCCATTTTTGTGTTAATTAGGCAAGAATTAAGAATAAGCTTTAACGACATGGAATTGATGTTTCCTCGTCTTTTACTGGATAAAGTGGCATAGATATTGATAAGAAATAATGGTACTAGTGGAATTCACTCCGATTTATGGTGGACGATCGTATCAATAATTTCTCAGTTTAATATCTTTATTTTGCTATTTATATACTAGAGAAATTTGCAGTTTTGTCCGTAACATTTGATAAATTTAATATATCTCTTATCAACTTTTTTTTTTAGTATAATCCATCCCAACCTTTCAATTATATAGAAAAAAAAATCCTCATTCCCTCCACTTCCCTTTCAAATAAAAAATAAAAGTACACAACAAATCAACAAAAATAAGAGAAAACTACGAAGGGAGTCCAATAACTTTTCAAAAGTACCAATAATTTTCACTTAAAACAACTAGATACATATTAACGCACAAAAAACAAAAAAAAATTCAGATTTCTAGCTACTGTGCCTTGGATTAGAATATGTGAACAAAAAAAAAAAAATAGCATTTATTGGTTGGGGTGGGTGAGCTTGACGGGGGAAGATGAAATATTTATTTTTTTCTAAATTCTTTTTTATTGTGAGTTAATATATTTAATTATTTCAACTGAGATTTATTTGTACTCTTTTGAAAAGTTATGAGACTCTCTTTGCAACTTTCTCTTATTTTTATTGATTTCTTTTATTTTTGTTTGCTTTATAGAAGGCAAGTTCATCATCTAATGGCTAAAATGGATTGAAGGACGAGCTATGCTATTTAATTACATGTTTATCATACTAAAAATGATTGATGATAAATTTGTAACATATTCTCAATTGGAACTATTATATATTACCTTAATAATACTTGTAAAACCAAGATAGAATTTGATAAGTACGTTTACATACTTATTTAATCCACAAAATATGGATAACTGTTGGTAAATATATTGGATTGTGGCTTAATTCTATATAAATTATGTTTTGTGGGATAGCATTGATGGAAATGGTGGAATTTAAGAAAAACAAACGAAATGGACTAAAATGGAAGAAAAACAAAGTTCATGGACCAAAGTGTAAAATTTGAAAGATAAACTGGAGGAAGAAATGAAGATGTGAAAGAGTCTAAGACCAATTTAGCGAAGACTTGAAGTATTTGAAGAAGAAAAAGTGAGAAATGAGAACATGGAGTTTGAGGATCAAAACGCAAAGAATGAAATTTTACTTGAACTATGCTATAGCATAATTGTTCTCTCCATGTGGTCGCATGGCATGATTCAGAGAATTCCAAGTTGAAATTCATTGAACTATGCTATAGTATGAGATTGTACTATGTTATAGTATAGTACATTTTTGGAGGAAAAATTCTGATTTCCTTATTTGAATAAAATTCTTATGGAAACAATGTTGAGAATATTTTTTAAGATCTAGGGCCATCCATAGTGGAGGATAGACATGTTCTAACATATTTTGGAGCATAGAAGGAGGCAAGAAACACGAAAATCGATTCCAAGACTAGAAGATTCAATTCAAACTTTATTTGAGTGATGTCGATTCTTCAATATTTCTTTTGTTTTCTTCTTCATAACATGCTAGGCTAGTTTTCTTTGCGTTAGAAGAACGATGGACCGTGTAATATGATTTTTTAATCTTTAGTTTTACATACTTGACATTGAAAAAATATTTTTGGATATTGAATGATTTATATAATTTTATTTTCTCCGCAATTATTGTGCATGGTAGTTGTGTGAATGTAGTGGCCTGTTTTATGCATTCAAAAGAAGGAAAATATGTTCGACATGATGTAAATTGTCATAGGGTACGATAAGAGATAGAAATATACTGCTATGCACTATATGAATTTTTAAGTGTTTATAAAAATTCATGCACTCTTATATATTCGCATCCATCATAAAAATATAGTCGGGTCATATATGATAGTAGGTTTATCATTACTCGAGAGAGATTGTTAAATAAAATATGAACATTGATTCATCAAAATTCAATCATGTTGTCAAAGTATAGAAGTAGGGTTAAAAATGATTATTATATGAGAATTTAGGATCCTAGTGCGTTTGTCATTTAAATACATCAATTTGCATTTAGCATAATTTGTATTTAGTTTAGTTAATTTACTCATAATTGTATAAGTAGATTATTTTAGTCATAATTTTTTCACAAACAAACACGTCATATTATTCATATTTCGATTAAAGCCGCGATAATTAAAATTGAACTAAATCAATTTTTATGGGACGATATTTGGACTCAAATCCACTTGATTATTTGTTAATAAATCGTCAGTAAATTGCGATAGTTTTAATTCGAAAAATATTTTCGTGAACAAAATCAAGTAATCAGAGTGATTATAAATTACTCGATATCGACTTAGTTAACTTGGACTGACCAACTTGCCAAAATAATCCAACATGGTTCCATCCGTCCCAGCATTACAAGCCAGTTCTTGTAAACTAGCGATTCATTTACTATTTTTCTAAACTGGATTCTTCAGTTACTTTTTAAACTCACTTTATAGAATTGGACTCCTAGAGAAGCTCACTATCTAAAATAGCGAATTTTAAAAAGAACCAAAAATGCTTAGAAAACAACTTTTAGACTTGATACTGGATTGTGATTTTGTTTTTTTATTTCTTGATGAATGAGCTACTGTTGGTTTTATCTTTGCTCTAAAATGAAAAAATTTAACAAAATTCATAGAACCAAAAATTATTATTGACAAAATTGACTAATTGTGCAAAGATCTTTCATATATCTTTACAAGAATCAAATAATAAATTCCAGCAAACAAAAGAAGGAAAAGTAGCACCAAAATTAAACAATGTTTGAACTCTTAAGCTTAGACTAAGACATTAAAGAATGATGAAGCAGAAACAACCAAACTAAAAATAATTGAAAAAGTGGCACGTGTGGCATAAGCTCCATTGCTTGCATGAGGTGGTGCTGGAGCTCGATGACCTGGTGTTCCGGCATGGCCAGAGGGGGCTGCAGGTGGCTTTGTTGGGGTGGGAACATCTGAAGACTTTGGAGGTGGAGCAGCTATTGATGAAGTCTTAACTGCAAGATGTAGAAAGAATTGTTACTTGATGTAGGAAATGTAAATCATTTTGATGCCTTGATTTAGTAGTTAAAACTTAAAATATTGAGAAAAAAAATTCTAAAATTAAAAAGACTCGCCAATTTTCGTTTTATAAAAGATATTTTCTTTCTTATCAATATCTCAACACGTTATAGTATCTCTAATATACCGAAAAATAAAATTGAACTCACATAATTTTGGTCCAAAAATATAACAAAAATAAGCATAATTTCCAATAAACTTGACATTTTTTTGTTTATTGAAACCTAATCAACTCATTTGCCACTTTATGTCAAATTGACCGTGATGGATACCCTTTTGTTAATGACACGTTGAACAAGAATTATTCACATATAAATATGTGTCGAGAGAGACCTTTGCAGCCACTAAGCTCAAAAGAAGAGAGACCACATGCAGTAGGCAATTTCATGGCCTTTGTCATGTTGACATCAATACCCAAAATGACACTGATCTTTAGGGCTCTACATATGCAGTCGGCATTCTTGTATACCGCCATCTTGAATCCTGTACAACACGACACCTCAGGCTTCAATTCGATCTCACCATTGCCCAAAAATGTAATGCAATCCACCATACTGAACATCAGGCTGGTGCAGTCCACAGTGACAGCTGGGGCAGGAGCTTTTGCTGGTGGCTGCAGCAGCACCGGCGTGCTACCTTGATTGTGCTCAGTGCAGCCAGTTGCCACGGCAACCAAAATACATAATACTGTCAATAGAGTCTTCATGTTCTTTCAAGTTAAACCAAAATGGGGTGAAGGTGAAACTGACCCTTAATCTTGATATTGAATCCTAGGTTCTTTTTGAGTATTACTAGAATATATATATATTGATGTTTGTTTAAAGAATCTGTGAAGTGGTGGATTTAGTTTTATCAGTATTTTTCATGGGATATGTGTGCTATTATCTGTACAAAGTAATGTACATCCATTAATTATGATAATATAATCTCCATATAACAAAAAAAGAAAAAAAAGAAGTCCACATTTATCAAGATTCTGATAACCCAAAAATAGATGGAAATCATCGGCAAATAATAATATCTAATCACAAACAAGGTTTTATAATGAAAATTAATTGAAGTATAATCTTATGAAATGGATAATTATCCTACCATATTGTTTTCATTTTCTGTTTTTAATATTTTAATTTTCACAAGTCGATTGGCCTACCTAAGTTGATACTAATACAGGATGACATTAATAATTATTCACGATGACCAATAAGGTGAGAACTACTTGATATGCACTCCACTCCATGTAAAGAATCACATGATAGGCTGCCTACCCCTACATGCGGTCTACCACTATGAAGCACTCTACGTTCAAATAGGTCGTCGACCCCCAGGAGGCCGCCTACTACCATAAGGTCCTCTACGTTCACACGGTCGTCTACCACTACGAGGCCGTCGACCCCCATGAGACCGCTTACCACTATGAGGCACTCTACGTTCACATAGACTGTCTACCACCATGTGGCCGTCTACCACCATGAGATCGTCAACCTCCCATAAGACATTCTACGTCCACACGGGCCGTCTAGCACTATGGGTCCAACGCCACACATAATCACATAAATGACAATGAGCTAGACATGAATCGTCCAACGACAAACATAGGTACAACCAACCACTTGAAGAGTGAGGATCACTCTACTAGAATGTGGGAAAAGTGAGGATATGTACGTGGGACACGTGGCACCAGCAATCGCCGAATGCATGCGTAGTAACATGTGCATATAAATACCTCCAATGTGTTAAATGTAGTTTCTTCTGAAAAAAACTCGAACTGCTTGAATTCGCATTATATTATCTTCCTACTCCTAAAAATCGATTACTGATTCTCACGCCGAAGGTATAATGGGGGAGAAAGCCCCGACCTTCATTTTGCAGATAGCAACCGCTGATCGAAACAATCGGAGCACCACGCACGTCAAGGAGACTATCGAAATTTACCTTACTACCATTGCAGATACAATCCATAGTTTTGGGGGAAAAAAAAACAATTCAATCCTAAGCGAATAGCACTGTTATAACAACGAAACGAAGACAAATTAGTTCACAATCATACCAGCCCAACAATTGAAATAAAAAATTTTCCTATTGGTCAGGATTCAGGAGCATGTGATATAGATCGTAAACCTAACTTTGATCTTTCAAGTGACTATAAGTTTGGATAGCGAGAAAATAATTCAAATTAATTTTGATTTTTCGTAAGATTCATAATTATTATTCATTTATTGACTTCTCTTTTCTACTAACTCGTAATTTTAACAATTACAAGGAAAACCCAAACAAATGCATAGTTAGATTACCACTTGTATCTATGTCAATGATTTTATATGCTTACTGCTTCGATGAGAGTTTAATGGTGATTAGCTTCGTAATCATATTCATAAAGTTGACGAAAGTAATAAAGTTGTTTTTTTAAACCTTTCTAAATATATATACTCGTTTAGTTTTCTAAAATTAACTTTTCAATAACATAAAACTATACAATATACTTTGAAACATGTCTACTTTAAAGCATAGTCGAGAGTGACTTTCTTAGGATTGATAATGTTGTTTCTTAACACAAATTGTGCCACAATACGAGAGAGAGAGAGAGAGAGAGAGAGAGCTATTTGTGTCAAATTCTCCCAGCATAATGTTATTTAGAACATTTCTAAAAAACTCTTTAAACATGAGATTCTCTTTATTTTAAAGAGTCAACATTTAAAATCATATTCGAAGAGACTCTTTAAATTAACATTTTAATTTAAAGAGTGGATTTGGCTCTCCAAACTCACTATTTATAATTAAATGCATTCAAAGTGTTTCAATTTTCAAAGTAGGAAAAAAATAAAATAAAATAAAGAAAAGTTAGTTAAAATAGAAGATAAAGAAAAGTAATAAATATTTTTTGGGAGTAGTAAAATTAAGTGTTAAATATAAAGAGTTTGTTGAAGTATTTCAAAATTTTAGAACATCTCTAAGAGATTCTTTATTTTTAAAGAGCATATTCTATTATTTGAATAACATCTATAAATTTAGAGAGTTAAAATTTTGAAGTACTCCAACAAGCTTTTTATATTTAACACTTAATTTTACTACTCTCAAAAAATATTTATTATTTTTCTTTATCTTTAATTTTAATTAGATTTTATTTATATTATTTTATTGTTTTCCTACATTGAAAATTAAAATTCTTTGAATGTATTTAATTATAGAGAGTGAGTTTGATTTTCTAAATTTGGAGATGCTCTTAGTTCTATTAGGATTGCAACATTAATTTAAGTGTTGTTGATGAGACATTAAATAATAAGTCATTTAATTTCACTTTTTATGTTTTAAGTGTACATTATGTGGTTGACATCTCAGTGTACGCTTTATTGGATTTCAAAAAGTGTTGGACAAAAAAGTATAATTTGCCTCAAAATTATCTAATCAGTATCGTGGTACAATGTCAAAAATGATATAAAAATATACGTGTCATGAGTGTAATTTTTTAGCCTCATCCTCTTTCCTCAGTAAGCCCAAAAATTCGAAATAGCCATTCAACTGAAAAGCCCTAAACCCTGAATCGACGGCAAGCTTTTGGTACTTCTTCACAAAAAGCAATCGCCTTTGAAATTTGAACCTAGCAGTATCCAATTCTAAGGCAAGTACTTTTCTTTGTCAACATGTATGATTCATAGATGTAATTACAGTTACTGGTAATAATGAATCTACGTATGTGCAAAAGTCTCATCTTTTTCTCTTTCAAGAACCCTTCATTTCTGTACAAATCCCATTTTTCTTTCTTATTTTTCTCTACCTCGCAGAAAAGGGAAACGAAAAATACCCTTACAGTGTACGATTTTCTGCTACAGAAACACCACTTTTCTCCTGAAGCTGCTTCACAAGTTGCCTCTGTTTTAACCCGCATAAAAAATCCAGAAAAATCCAATTCAATATTATTGTTTCTCAAAGAGAGTGGTTTTACAAAAAATCACTTGGAGAAAATGGTGAGAACGCGGCCTGGGTTGCTCGCTGCAAGTCTTGAGAAAACAATGAAACCCAAAATTAAGATTTTCCGAGATTTGGGCTTTTCTGCTAATGACATTGCTGAGATAATCTCAAATGATCCATGGTGTATGTATCGTAGTGCAGATAATAGGTTCATGCCCACATTATCCGTGTTGAAGAGCTTGTTGGGATCCAGTGCAGAGGTAGCTAAGGTTTTAAAGATTTCTGGGTGGTACTTGACAATAGATTTGAAGAAGACTTTGGTAGCCAATATTGAAATCTTAAAGAGTTGTGGTGTAGACATGGAGCAAATCATAAAGCAAATATATAATTTTCCAAGGTTTCTCTTGCATGATCCTACAGATATGAACAAATTTGTTAAAAAGGTTGATGAGATGGGGACTTGTAGAAGTTCCAGATTGTTTATTCATGCTGTTCGGGTTGTTAGTTCGATGACTGATGAGAATTGGGAACTAAAGTTAAAGCATTTTAGCGAATTGGGGTTTTCAAAAGATGACATTTTGAAAATGTTTAAAAAGTCCCCACCTGTGTTTGCTGTATCGCAGAGGAAGCTGAAGGAGGTAAAAGAGGTATTGCTTGCGACAGGGAAGTACGATCTTTCCTGTATTGTTAACGATCCAGCATCTTTTATTTGCAGTGTTGAAAAGAAGATTAAACCCCGAATGCAAGTTTTAGGAATTTTGGTTAGTAAGAATTTGATTAAGAAGTGGCCAAGTCTTACAACAATTACTAGGATGCCAGAGAAGAAGTTTTGGGAGAAATTTGTTCAGCCTTATTTAAATGAAGTGGGAGAATTATATATGGCAAATAGTGCACTCAAAGGCAGAAGAGATACAAAACTTTTATCATCTGCTTAAGAAATGGGATTTAAGTGATATTTGTTGATGCTCGTTAAGGAAGGTTGTGGTAGGTTGATGGGTAGCATAAAACTTTGTGACATCTACCCTTTTATATATATTTCATTGGGCGTCGGGAGTAGTGACGGACTGATTTAGACAGAAAAAGATTCATATAGTGATGGACTCAATTGTTGTTAACCACCGATTAAAGGTTAATGTTGTGATGGCATAAGGAATTTGATTAAGCTAGATAGTTGTTCATGTTTTGTATACCTGGTTATCTAAGTATTGTTCTATCTCTTTATTTTTAATTTTTTTGAGTCTGCTGAAATGAATTGTCATCCTTTTCAAACGTTGCTTTATAGTAAAGATATGACATTTTATTTTATGTATTTGTTGTAACTGTTTGCTCTGAGGACATTGGTTATTGAATGCATTGTGCAAATGCACCAATAGAGAATTGGGATTAAGTGATGAGTTCAATCAAGATGATTGTTGATGCCTATGATCCTTCATAATCATTCTCTGCTTGGGTGAAGATATAATCAAGAATGGCCTCAATTCTGGTTTTCGAAAGATGGATCTACTCCAGATTTTTCACTCTGCTATGTGAATTATGTCATCCTTATGAGTATGTTCAAAGTTAAGATATATTGCTTTATATGTATGCAGTGTTTTTATATTGGATTTTGCTGAATTGTCCAAAAGTTTGATATAGGGGTTGACAGCACCCTCACATTTACACGTGGGTCCCGACCTGAATAAAAAAATGCCGACCTCCCATGTGTGTGTTTGATCATCCATTATGTTTTTGTAGCAAGGCCCTTTTATAATTGTATGTTGCAAATGCACATATTGAGAATAAAGTCAATATCTTCATGTCATCTGAATTTTGGCTTTGATTCACAGGAGGAACTTGATAGTACTTCTCTAGAATTGTTGCTGGATTCTCTAGAACTTGGAACCACCCAAACTGCATCAAAATAGGATCAAACTAGTTGGTTTGTTAAAATCTAATTAGTTCTAGCTCTCAGAATCAAGAATTGAAAGGTTATTGTCCATCTTGGTTCTAGCTATTGGGCCAAATTTTAATTTGATTCTAAAATATTTTTTATAACAAACCTAGTTTGTACGAATTCAATATAAAATATTATGCATTCAAAATAATCAACTTTTATCACTTAAAAAATTAAACATTACATCTTTCATTCTAAACTATAAAAAGAACTTGATCAATCTAAATTAGAACGAGTTGACTTTGGTCCGATTACTTTAAATAAAACCATTTGGTTCCATTTATAAAATTTCCGTTAGTAACCTCGTGAGAAATGGACTGAATCGATCAATGCCTAAAGGTGAAGCCATGGGAGAGGGAGTCTAGGGGTGGTGGTTGTGATTGTATTTAACACGAAGCATAATGAGGAAGTTCTACCTTTGATGGGATTTTTTTTATTTTTAAACATGTTTAGAGAGAGTTACTCTTTTGACTTTTAAATTAAAATGAAACTACAAATTTTGAAAGAACCTTTTCCACCTACAGTAATTGATTCCAATTTTGAGGAGAGATTTGCTTCTTTTTACATGTTAAGAACTAACTTGCTTCTTAAACCATAGGTTAGGGATGCAGATTGCAGTTTTCTTTTAACACTCTTAAGTGATAGTGTTCTTATGACAATAGTTATCAATATTAATCACATCTTTCATGGATTCCACAATTATTTAGCTATGCATTTTAAAAATTTCTATTACAATCTACTAAAAATCTAATTTTAATTTTCATCAAACACCCACCTAAATCAAGAGCAAAATTGGTACTTTTCTTCAGAAAATTCAATATCGAATCCCTGTTCTCTGCATATGTGCAAAAGTCTCATCTTTTTCTCTTCCAAGAACCCTTCGTTTCTGTACAAAATCACATGTTTCTTTCTCATTTTCTTCACTCCTTTTTTTCTCTACCTCGACAAAAAGGCAAGTGAGAAATACCATTACAGTGTACGATTTTCTGCTACACAAACACAAATTCTCTCCCGACACAGCTTCACAAGTTGGCTCTGTTTTGAACCGGATAAAGAATCCGGAAAATTCTGATTAAATATTATCATTCCTCAAGGAGTGTGGTTTTTCGAAGAGTCAGTTGGAGAGAGCTGTGAAAAGCGAGCATCGTTGCTCTCCGCAAGTCTGGAGAAAACCATAAAGCCCAAAATCAAGATTTTCCAAGATTTGGGCTTTTCTGCCGAAGACATTACTGAGATAATGTCAAATACTCCATCGATTTTGTATCGCAGTGTGGACAATGGTGTCATTCCATCATTATCGGTGTTGACGAGCTTGTTCGGATTCAGTTCTGAGGTGGCTAAAGTTTTGAAGAGATGTGTGTGGTTCTTGAAACATGATTTGGAGAAAACTATGGTACCCGATATATATATATATATATATATATATATATAT
>CAIGRB010033540.1:24825-37838 GCA_903798255.1 Fraxinus quadrangulata | reverse complement strand
GCCCATGGGGCAACTATAGTACCCAATATTGAATTCATAAAGAGTTCTGGTGTGGGCATGGAGCAGATCAAAAAGCACATATATAATTTTTACTTTTGGAGCCTGTTTAAAGTGAAGACAACATTGCTTATTGAATGTATATGTTATCTACTCTTTGATATGCATACACTGCTTAATTTATTGTTTCATGCAGGTGCATATATACAAAATAAACTCAGTATCTTGGGGAGTAAATGAGTCCTCCTTGAAAGATGCTGTAAGTAGCAACATGCTTCCTGTATTTAAATTTTGGCTA
Organism: Fraxinus quadrangulata; assembly: GCA_903798255.1. Taxonomy (NCBI): domain Eukaryota; kingdom Viridiplantae; phylum Streptophyta; class Magnoliopsida; order Lamiales; family Oleaceae; genus Fraxinus; species Fraxinus quadrangulata. The sequence goes on along the minus strand of CAIGRB010033540.1, from coordinate 37,543 downwards.
TGGTTCATAGCAGGGACTTGATACTACTGCTCCAGAATTGCTGTTGGACTGCCACTTAGTGTCACTGTATCTGTATTCGTCAACAATATGTATTTCCATGTAGAATGAAAACACTTCTTCTCAAAATTATGCATTAATTTTTTTTAAAAAAGTTTTTTGACTTGAACACGATCATTTTCTGAAATTATTTGATTTTTACTGATGAAAAGTTTATATATCTTACTTTTGTCTTCAATTTGATGGGTTTCTTAAGAATTTGAGGTATTATTTATGTTTAGGTTTCTTGTTTCAGGCTTTTTCAGCAGCTCTTGAATTTGGTAATTAATTTATTTTCCGTTTAGTATATGATTGTTTAACTTTTCTCATTGTCTTCATTATAGATATTAAATGAAAGTGATTGCTGTAATAATGTGTAGCAGACATGCACCTAATTGTTCTATTGTGTTGCGCAGGTAAACATATTTCGTAATGTAGGTTTGATACCTGAGCAGAATGAGAATTTACAAGGAAATGTTGAATGTATTTAGGCTTCCTTTTCGCAATAGAACACCGTTAGGTTACTAAATATTTTTGGCTTCCCTTTCTCTAACATGTGAAAGCGTGTTAGTTTGTAAATTGTTGAACTACATAAAAGTGAAAGGAAAATAATCTTAAAATTTCACAAGTTTCTTTCTTTATTTTGCTTTGCAATTCATTTCGTAGCATTCGTTGAATGCTTTGTGTTTTGTCCATTCACTTCGTTGTATCAAATATACATTACTGATGAACGCTAGAGTAAAAGATGTTTTAGTGTATTTTTAACCTTTCTTTGTAAATTTTTTTTTCTTGGAAACCAAAACTGAAAGGATTTTTTGTTTGGGGATTAATGAATACAGTAACCTTTCTAAAGAGATGTTCACAATTACTATTCCCAGGTGTTCCACAACAAGAGGTTGGCTAAGTGTTCCTATTTCAATCCTTGATCCCATCTTGACCTCGCCTTGCCTTGTTGCCATTCCTAATCATTAGATGATGAATACTTCTATTCATTTAGACACTAGATAATCATTGGTCTATGTGGAAATTTGGTCACTACTCTATTGTCCAATGAAGTTGGAATACGTTTTTAAGCATTGGATAATGTGGTAGTAATCCCATTGATTTTGAGTCTAGATGAATGCTCTTAGAGGATAATGACCATTTGATATCATGTTCTTATGATATATTGCTTTGGCATGTTTTTGAAATCCCATTGCTTTGGCAATTTTCTAGGTAAGAATTGTGCGTCAACTAGTAGATAGGTGGACTGTGACTAATAATAGAAAGGAGACGTGTTTCAATATTGGTGGCAAATGTGCCTGGATTTCCTTGTACGACTGGATGTTAATAACTGATTTAAGTATTATTTGCACTTAAATAGGGCTTTACATATGCAGTCGACATTCTTGTACATCGCCATCTTGAATCCTGAAGGCGCGACCCTGGGCTTCAATTTGTTCCCACCATTACCCAAAAATGTAATGCAATCCACCATATTGAACATCAGGCTGGTGCTGTCCACAATCCCAGTTGTGGCCAGAGCTTTTGCGGGGGTTACAGCCGAGCCGGTGTGCTACCTAGATTGTGCTCCGTGCAGGCAGTTGCCACAGCAACCAAAATACATAATACGGTGCTTGAGGATTTTTATGAGCGTCAGTCTACTAGGAACAACGGTAAACCAGTAAACATCGAGCACTTCGTTTTTAATCCAGCGAATTGAATTTCTGTTAGAACATTGACACCAAAACTTAGATGAAATTGAAAATTTTCTAGCAAATAGACACGGGAATAGAAGATATTTTCGAGCAGAGAAGAAGATGAAAACAATATGAAATTTCGCGAGTTTGGAATGTGGGAAAACTGTGTATAAGTTGGCTCTAATGGAGAACTAATAGGTTGGGGATTACTGGTGTTACAACCTTTAACACCACCATAAAGTCATGTTAAATATCTCCATTAACACAAATATTATCATATGAGTTTCAGGAGTTAAAATAAATTTGGAAGGTTTCATTCGAAGAAAATAATAATAAAAAAAAAATTATAGGAAATAAAGGCAAAATGTGGACCATCCAAATGAGCCAATCGATATTCGTGTACGTAGGTCACGCTCGAATACAAGTCCAATGTCCAAAGCTCAATTTTAGGCTTTAATTTGCACCCCCTCCCAAATGCATACGTGAAGATGGTCTCTATGCCACACATGATTACACACTTCTAAAACGTAATCATATGTAAAGTGGTCATAGCCTTCATCATTTTCCTATGTAGGATAACTTGAATTAATTTCCTTCCAACACAACAAAACATCTTCTAATTCATCACTTTGAACTTTAATTTCTCATTCACCCGCTTATAATTCTTGGCAAATAAATATATGATTTCATCCCATCACGGAGTAGAACGCAAATCAACCTTAATCTTCCAAAATGAACGAACGGATCCTACTCAAAATTATGCTAAAAGTAGCCCACTAAGTCAATTTTTTCAATAATCCCCCACATGAATGAAAATTGGGAACGACACGAAAATGAGAGGCATAAAGACTTGGTGATATAGTTTAACGGTTGAAACTGCATAGGATAGGTAGGTATTACCCTTTGAATATTCCCTTGTGAAAGTATATTTACTTTACTAGCTGACCAATCAACACAATGTCTTTGAACTGTTCTGTCTTTTAAGTAAATAATGATATACTCAACATGGGCTTCTTCCTAACACAATCCAGTTCTTATTATTATATTCGTTTATGGCTATAAACATACGCTTGGTTCTGCGAGAGTTTCTAAGAATTGAGCCCCCACATAATTCCCTTAGAAGCGGCTACATTTCTCTCTCACATAGGTGATATTACAAGTAACATGTATTACTTCGCTCGATTTTTTATGCATAAGAATCATTAAAACGCTATTGCTTATCTTTCATTCTTACAAGTATCACTGTTGTATCATAGGAATGGACTTGAGATAATATCGCTCACAGTGATTCAATTAAATCTTTACAATTAGGTTGTCCATTTGAACCTAGATTTTGAGATTTTCAGTCAACTAGGTTGGGTTTCTTTTGTATTAACTTATTCATTCAAGGGTTTAAGTCTCATTATTTTCGATAATTTTCCAACTAACTCTCTATTTAACCATTTTGTCAGCAAATCCACAATGTTATTATTTAACCTTACATAGTCAATAGAGATAACTCCAATTGAGAGCAGTTGTCTTATGGTATAGTGTCTACGACTTACTATTGTACATGTTACTCTATGCCCTTCCAATTACTGATTGATTATCACAATGTATGTAAATTGATGGCACAAGTTTTGACCATCTTGGAATATCATCTAAGAAGTTACTTTATCATTCAGCATCTTCACCATATTTATCTAGAGCTATAAACTTAGATCTCATGGTAGATCTGGCTATAACTATTGTTTAGATGATTTATAGGATATAGTTGTACCTCCCAATGTGAACACAAATTCACTAATGGACTTTGAGTATTTTATATCAGATATCCAATTAACATCTCTATATCTTTCAATAACGGTTGGATATCTTGTCTTGTGCAATCCAAAATTGTGAGTATATCTTTAAGTACCTTTATACTCTTACTATTTATTTTCAATGGTCAGCTCCTGAATTACTCTTGTATCTACTCAATTTACTAAATGTCAAGTCTATGTCTTATCTTGTACAACCCATCAAGTACATTAGACCTCCAATAATTTTCGAGTATTCTACTAGAAAGACATTTTCACCTTTATTTTTAGATAGATGATGACTTGTATCTATCGGTGTTCTAGCCATGCTTGAATCATCTTTGTCGAATATTTTCAGAATTTTGTCTACATAATGTGTCTAACTTAGAACAAGTCTATCTGATGTACTTGAGATTTTAATTCAAAGTATAACATCAGTTAAACTCATATATTTCATGTCAAATCTCAAATTTAACATATTTATAATATATTTAATTATCTTATCATTGCTACCAATAATAAGCATGTAGTTAATATAAAGAAATAAAATGACACGACCACTTTCGGTGTCTTTGACGTAAACATATTTGTCACATTCGTTAATTTTAAATCTATATTCCATCATGACCCTATTAAATTTATCATGCCATTGTTTGGGTGCTTGTTTCGAATTATACAATAACTTCACCAATTTAGAGACTTTCATTTCCTGCCTTGGTGATGAAAACCCTTCGGGTAGTTCCATATAGATTTCTTCGTCTAAATCTCCATTCAAAAATGCAGTTTTAACATTCATTTGATATACTTCAAGATTTCGATCTACTATTGCAAGTATCATCCCAATAGATGTTATTCTCGTTACGGGAGAATATGTATCAAAGTAATTAAGGCATTCACATTGTTTGTAACCTTTTATCACCAATCTGGCCTTATACTTCTTAATAGTTCCATCAACTTTCATTTTCCTTTTGAAAACCCATTTGTAGCCTCGTGGTTTACTTGTTAGAGGAAGATTCACTAACTCCCTATATATGATCTTGCGAAATTGAATCCATTTTACTTTTAATAACCTTTTTCCATTGAATTTCTTTTGAAGAGTTCATGGCTTTTTGAAAGTTTTGAGGTTCACTTTCTACCATATAGGTCAAAAAATCAGGACCATAAGATTTTTCTGTCCTTTCTCTTTTGCTGCATCTTGGTTCAACATCAACCTCCTCTTCTAATTATTGGTCATGATTATTTCCAATCATAGTCTCATGTGTCCTTTTAGAAGAGCTTGCTTCTTCTTTGTATCTGTACAGAAATACATGTTCAAAGAACGAAACATTTCTCGATTTCATTCTTGTGTTTTTGTGTATGTCTATGATTTTAGACTCATGCACAAGAAATTGCTTAGCACTATTATTATGTGCATAGTTAATGAAGATGCAATCTATAGTTTCGTACCTATCTTTACCTTCTTTCGTGTTGGTACGACCATTTTAGCAAGACAACCCCACACTCGTAAGTATTTATAAGAAGATTTTCTTCCTTTCCATAATTCGTAAGGGGTCTTTTCCATTTTCTTTCATACCATCTTATTTAAAATGTAATTTGCTAATAACACAGTTTCCCCCATATGTTCTGAAATAATCTAGAACTTACCAACATTGCTAAGTATTAAAGAAAAAAGGTACGATTTTTCCGTTCAACAACACTATTTTGCTTAGGGGAATAAAGTGTCGTGGTTTTATGTATAATTTTGTGTTGTGCAAATAATTCAGCAAATGGTACTTCATACTCACCATCTCGACCACTTTTTAACACTTTAATTTTCTTATTTAGTTAATTTTCAACTTTATTCTTATAGAGAACAAATTTCTCTATAGTTCGTCCTTACTTTTAAGCAAATACACATAATAATATTTCGTGCTATAATCAACAAAAGTAATAAAATACTTAATGTCACCTTTTGTTTGTACAAATTTTAAATCACATACGTCATTGTGAATTAAATCAAGTGGTTTTGTACTTCGTTTAATTGATTTAAATGATGACCTTGTCAATTTTGTCTCAACGCAAGATTTGCACTTATGTTTAAAATCAATATGAAACGCATGTATGTAATTCAAGTTAACTAATCTACGTAAAGTGTCGTAGTTAATATGTCCTGGTTTACCATGCCACAAATTGGAAGACTTGAGCAAATAAGTGGAAGAATTAACTTTATTAATTTTCGACTTCACAACCATTACATTCAATCTAAACATATTGTCGGAAACATAATCATTTCCGAAAAAATTCAACTCTTTGACAAAATAACTTAATCTGACTCAAACACAACATGGAAACCGTACTTATTCAAAAGCGACCTAGATACTAAGTTCTTGAGGATTTCCAACATATACATCACATTATTAAAAGTCAGCTATTTTCCTGATATTATCTTTAGAACCATATTTCCTTGATCTCTGATTTCAGAAGTTGCTGAATTTCTCATAAACAACTTCTATACATTTTTAATTACTTCGAACGCAGTAAACAACTATTTATCAGAGCACACATGTTTTGTAGCATTGGTGTCGATCCACGACTCTTTTGGGTTTGAATCCATCATATTCACTTCAGATATTACAGTAGTGAGATTCATCTCAGACACATCATGTGTCATGTAGTCAACCACAATTGCTTCTTTTTTATTATTCTTTTTCAGCAATCTGCGCTTCGAAAACTTATGACCCACTTTATCACAGTTAAAACATTTTCCTTGAAACTTCTTCTTGAAAATGCAACATTTTGCTCCCATCTTTGTCTCTTTGCCACCAGATGGCCCGGGCTTATTCTTGAAGTCTTAGAACTCTGACCACGTTCCACAGCATTAGCTTTAATCACACCAGGATTGAACCACTTCGTTTTTGAATTTTTGTTGTCTTCTTCAATTTGAAATCTAACAATCAGTTTTTCGACGTTCATTTCATTTCTCTTATGCTTAAGACAATTTTGAAGTATTTCCACTTCGGTGGCAACTTTTCAATAATTGCAGCCACTTGGAAAGTTTCACTCAAAATCATCCCTTCGGCAAGAATTTCATGAAGAATCACTTGGAGTTCTTGCACTTAACTGGTTACTATTTTGGAATCCACCAGGGTAGGTTCACAATAAGTTCTTCAACGTTCATTTCCTTTCGTTTGTGTTTCAAATAATTCTTGTAATCTTTCCACGCGGGAGGCAATTTTTCAATAATTGCAGCCACTTGGAAAGTTTCATTCAAAATTATCCTATCAGCATGAATCTCATGAAGAATCGCTTGTAGTTCTTGCACTTGACTAATTATATTTTTTGAGTCCATCATTTTATAATCTAAGAATTTGCCGACAATGAATTTCTTAGCCTCGACATCCACGGTTTTATATTTTTGGTCCAAAGACTCCTACAAGTCCTTAGTAGCTTTCATCGTACTATAGACGTTGTATGGTAAATCTATCAAACTGTTCATGATATAGTTTCAGTACAAAAAATCTGAATGTTTCCACGCATTAAGTAATTTGATAGCTTGGACATCTCCCTCACCCTCATTGAGTTTCAGATAAGTTTTGGTCAAGAATCTCACAAGTTTCAAGATGGTCAGGTAAAACAATATTTTCTGTTGACTCCTTTTGAAATTCAAGCCATTGAATTTCTCCGATTTTTTCCCATGATTAACCGGAACAGTTATGATATTACCATTTGTTGGAGCCACAGTTTGACTCATAGCATGACTTGACAATTTAGCCACAACAGAACTTGTCTCTTCAGCCACAGTTTAGGTCACATTCATGTTAGTTGCTTCGATTGCTATTTCTGAAAATCAAATCAAAATTAGTTTCTGAAATCACAATATATGAAGTTGTATGTTTTTTTTTTTCAATCTATTTTGAGTTTGTTAGCCAAAATTGCAAAAAAAAAAAAAATATAATTTTATTTATTACAGTAATAACATAAACAGATAATTTTATTAAAATTGCGAAATATGAAAATAATTTTATGGTCCAAAATTGAATAGAAGCATGAAATTAAATCCGCGGCAATATTTCAATTGCAGAAATGAATGAATTTGCAACCCAGGGCCTGTGTATTACACAATTTCATTAAAACAGATTCACCATATCACCGTAGGTGTTTGAGGATTTTCACGAGCATATGTCTCCTAGGAACAACGGTCAATCAATAAACAACGAGCACTTCATTTTTACTCTAGGGAACTGAATTTCTGTCACAACACTACCACCAAAACTTATATGAAATTGAAAAATTTCAAGTAGACAGTAACAAGAATAGAAGATATTTTCGAGCAGAGAAGAAAATGAAAAAAGTATGGAATTCCGTGAGTTTGGAATGAGGGAAAACTGCATGTATAAGTAAGCTCTAATGGAGAATTAATAGGTTTGGGATTACTGGTGTTACAGTCTTTAACACCACTGTAAAGCCGTGTTAAATCTCTCCATTAACACAAATATCATCATATGAGTTTCAGAAGTTAAGTATATTTGGAAGGTTTTATTTGGAGAAAATAAAAAATATATAGAAAATAAAGGCAAAACGTGGACCGTCCAAATATGCCAATTTTTTATCTGTTCGGTTCAATATTCGTGTACGCAAGTTGCGCTCGCACAAAAATTCATGGTCCGAAACTCAGTTTGCACCCCCTACACACGCATGTGGAGAGAGCATTTATACCACACATAATTACACACTTCTACAGCGTAATCATATATAAAGTGGTCATGACCTTCATCATTTTCCTATGTAGGATAACTTGAATTAATTTACTTCCACTGCAACAAAACATTTTCCAATTCATCACTTTGAATTTCAATTTCTCATTCACCTGCTTATTATTTTTGGCAAGTAAATATACAATTTCGATCACATCACGGAGTAGAACGCAAATCAACCTTAATCTTCCAAAATGAACGAATGGATCCTACTCAAAATTCAGAGCGAGACTCCTCAAGGTCACATCAGATAAAAGAAGTTGAAGATTTTGCATTCAAGCAAGAATAATGAAAATGATTCAAAAAAACATAATTCATGTATACGTAGGAATTGGGAAACCATGCAAGGAGATTCAAAATGAGCATGTTGAATCGGACATCAGTGACTGAAAAACAATCATATAAGTGGGCTCTAAAGAAAGCTTCGATGCTTTAAGCATATCATCTGAAAAAAAAAAATGTATGTTGGGTTTAAGTTTAGCCAATATCTTTGATAGAATGATAAGATTCTAGCTGTAAATATGCAAAATCATCATAAAAACCTCATTATAGGCTTGACCAAATCCATATTTGGGGTTCAATTTGAAGAAACATTAATTCAAAGGCAAAAAATTACTACACAAGCATACAATAAACACTTACTAATCCTAGTCATACATTACCTTCCACAAATGAGATGAAGAAAGGCATCTCCTTCGCATATAACTGAATTAAAACATTCTTTACTAGTTGATGAGGACAAGTAGTGTTACAACTTCCGAGCAATTTTAACTGCAATTAATTTGGTCATAAATTTTAAAAGAGAAAAGATGAATAAGGTAATCAAGTCTCAATGCATACCCAGTTGTTAAGTTTCTTCAGGTGAAACATAGGGCTAGCTTCTCGCTCTTCTAGCCTCTCATTTGTCCTTGTACTATAATGATCAGCTACAAAAAATCAAGTTTCTGAACGAAAGACTGAATGACGAGAAGACTTTGAGAAATGTTAATAATTTACCTTTCAATTGACCTTTATACAATTTCAATATAAAAAAGGTAAACCACTACATTTGGTGGGTAAAAACAACTACAAATTTGTATGAAGCTAATATAAAATCTAATTATGCATTATGGAAGTAGACCATCAGGATGAAAAGTTTATTTAGCTTTAGAATGACATCTTCCACTTGAAACATTTAAGTAGTGCCCAATTCATTGTGAAAGATAAGTACCAAATTCACGGGGAAATAAAATCACTAACTAATTATTTATAGTGCAAATCCTAATAGCTATGAACTCAAGTTTCACGCTAGGAAAATATGTATAAACATCATTGAGAACTTTTCATATGATGATACTTTCAATTTCCTTCTTTAAAAATGTTGTTTCATGAAAATCAAAGTAAACTTTGATCAACAATACCTCCTGCTAATATTCGGGGTCAACTGTTCTTTGAAAGAGAGCAATAAATTCATATGCTATGTGCCTGAATCTGTCGGGATACTATCACCCTAAAATGAAAACATAATAAATCATATTCCTTTGAATACCATATATATTTTGGAATAATCTCGAGATTCTTCCTTGGGATTGAGATTGTTATTTCTCCAAATAAAAAAAAAATAAAAAATTCCACAATTCATTATTAGAGTAATTGATTTGTGTCATAATTTAGCCTTATCCTCGTTCGTTAGTTGGCCGCCCAAAATAGCTATTCAACTAGAGAACCCTAAACCCTAAATCGAAAGCAAAATTTTGGTACTTCTTCACAAAAGCAATCGCCTCTCGAATCAATTTAAATTTGAATCTAGCGGTATTAAATTCCAAGGCAAGTACTTTTCTTTGTCAACATGCATGATTCATAGATGTGATTACAGTTATTGGTCATAATGAATCTACGTATGTGCAAAAGTCTCGTCCTTTTCTCTTTCAAAAATCCTTCATTTCTGTACAAATCCCATTTTTCTTTCGTATTTTTCTCTACCTCGCAGGAAAGGGTAACGAAAAATACCCTTACAGTGTACGATTTTCTGCTACAGAAACACCACTTTTCTACTGAAGCTGCTTCACAAGTTGTCTCTGTTTTAACCCGTATAAAGAATCCGGAAAAATCTGATTCTATACTATTGTTCCTCAAAGAGAGTGGTTTTACAAAAAACCATTTGGAGAAAATGCTGAGAACTCGGCCTCGCTTGCTGGCTGCAAGTCTTGAGAAAACAATTAAACCCAAAATTAAGATTTTCCAAGATTTGGGCTTTTCTGCTAGTGACATTGCTGAGATAATCTCAAATGGTCCATGGTGTTTGAAACGTAGTGCAGATAATAGGTTCATACCTGCATTATCCGTGTTGAAGAGCTTGTTGGGATCCAGTGCAGAGGTAGCTAAGGTTTTAAAGATTTCTGGGTGGTACTTGACAGTAGATTTGAAGAAGACTTTGGTAGCCAATATTGAATTCTTAGAAAGTTGTGGTGTAGACATGGAGCAAATAATAAAGCAAATATATAATTTTCCAAGGTTTCTCTTGCATAGTCATACAGATATGAAAAATTTTGTTAAAAAGGTTGATGAGATGGGGACTTGTAGAAGTTCCAGATTGTTTATTCATGCTGTTAGGGTTGTTAGTTCGATGACTGATGAGAATTGGGAACTAAAGTTAAAGCATTTTAGCGAATTGGGGTTTTCAAAAGATGACATTTTGAAAATGTTTAAAAAGTCTCCACCTGTGTTTGCTGTATCGCCAAGGAAGCTGAAGGAGGTAAAAGAGATTTTGCTTGCGACAGGGAAGTACGATCTTTCGTGTATTGTTAACGGTCCAACATCTCTTATTTGCAGTGTTGAAAATAAGATTAAACCCCGAATGCAAGTTTTAGGAATTTTGGATAGTAAGAATTTGATTAAGAAGTGGCCGAGTCTTACAACAATTTCTAGGTTGCCAGAGAGCAAGTTTTGGGAGAAATTTGTTCAGCCTTATTTAAATGAAGTGGGAGAATTATATATGGTAAATAGTGCACTCAAAGGCAAAAGAGATACAAAACTTTTGTTGTCTGCTTAAAGAAATGGGATTTAAGTGATATTTGTTGATGCTTATGTTTAAGCAAAGTCCATACCATGCCCGCGTTAAGGAAGGTTGTGGTAGGTTGATGGGTAGCATAAAAATTTGTGACATCTAACCTCATATAAATTTCATTAGGCATCTGGAGTAGCGACGGACTGATTTAGACAGAAAAAAGATTCATATAGCTATGGACCTTTTTTTTTTGTTAACCACCTATTAAAGGTTAATGTTGTGATGGCTTATGGAATTTGATTAAGCTATAGATAGTTATTTATGTTTTGTATACCTGGTTATCTAAATATTGTTCTATCTATTTTTTTTAGTCTGCTGAAATGAATTGTCATCCTTTTCAAACATGCTATATAGTAAAGATATGACATTTTATTTTATGTATTTTGTTGTAACTGATTGCTCTGAAGACATTGGTTATTGATTGCCTTGTGCAAATGCACAAATAGAGAATTGGGATTAAGTGATGAGTTCAATCAAGATGATTGTTGATGCCTATGTTCCTTCATAATCGTTCTCAGCCTGAGTGAAGAATGGCTGCAATTCTGGTTTTCGAAAGATGGATCTACTCCAGATTTTTCACTCTGCTATGTGAGTTAAGTCACCCTTCTGAAATATGTTCAAAGTTAAGATATATTGCTTTATATGCATTCATTGCATCATAATTGTATGATGCAAATGCACATATTGAGAATAAAGTCAATATCTTCATGTATTCTGAATTTTGGATTTGATTCATAGGAGGAATTTCATAGTGCTTCTCTAGAATTGTTGCTGTATTCTCTAGAACCTGGAACCACCCAAATTGGATCAAACTAGTTGGCTTAATTCGATTGTAGTTAAAATCTAATTAGTTTTAGTTCTCAGAATTAAGAATTGATAGGTAATACATCTCGGTTCTAGCTATAAGACTGTAATTCGATTCTAAAATTATTTTTTACACCTTATTTATTAAAGTTAATTTCTATGAATTCAAGTTAAATAATATGCATTCAAACTAATCAACTTTTGTCACTTAAAATTTTTTTAACATTAATATCTTTATTCTAAAGTATAAAAAGAAATGGATCACACTAAAACCAATGAGTTGATTCTGGTCTTGTTTCTTTAAATACTAGTAAGAAGCACGTGTCATTACGTAATAGCGTAGGTATTAAAAAAATATATTTATGTTAAACATTAGTTACATAAAATTTTCTTATCGAAAAATGTCTTCTCACAAATTTTCGATAGAATAATCATTGTCATTTACTTTATAAATCCCTGGTCAATTTAAAAAAAAAAAAAGAACAGAGAAAAAAAATTCAAAATAAATAACTAATGAACTTAAAGAAATTGAAAAAAATTAATTAAACGTTAAAAAAGGCCTAGCCTCATAAAGTTATTTTTCTATTTTAACTTAATCGACAATATATTTATTATTATTATTATCATATTTTAAGTTTTTTT